>JACEEZ010019501.1:16562-41861 GCA_016584305.1 Chionoecetes opilio | reverse complement strand
TTTTAAAAAAATTTCCCAAAAAACCCCCTATTTCAGCGTTTTTTTTTATGCTTTGTATCTGCAAATATAATTTTTTTTCGCTTTTTGCTTCTCACGTTTTTCTTCGCGCGATGCAGACAGTAGTATCACCTTTTGGCGGCAGGACACAAAACTTGCCAGATCTTTCAAACTTGAATAGAATTTATTTTCATGTTGGCAGAGGAATTTTATATATCCAAGCATCTTCGCAGCTAATATATATAGAGACTTGTTTACTTTACCTCTAATTTCCCAGAATTCCCAGAGTGGCGACTCAACTGTTGGGTTAAAATACTAGCTGGCGACTTTACTGTAGTAGGTATAGTGAGGTCGCCACTCGGTTTTATTTTGTCATTTGTTCATTATAGCCCTAATATGACACAGAATAAGACACAAAATGACACAGACTTTCCAGATAGACCTTCTAACTTTCCTGAAATCATGGATGTACAAATGTAAGTATTAACGCCACCACACGTCTGTAAATAACAAAGAAAACGTAGAAACTGGCGACTTCACTGTTATCTACGGTAGCAGAAAGGGTGCCCTCCGGGCACCTTTCTCCTAGCTCCTGCGGAGGGCTGTGGGCCTGCGGCCCAATGGGGGACCTGCGGCCATGTTGTGTGTTATGTTGATAAAAAGAAGAAAAACTCTTCCATCCCCCCCAAGTCGATCACGGCCAACAAATTTGGACTAAAAGTCAAGTCTCTATCTCGCACGGTTTAACCGCTACAGCTGTTTTTAGGTTGTTTTTACTTGTCACGCCCACCGGGGTCGGACACGCCCCTCAAAACATCTTCCATCCCCCAAGTCGATCACGGCCAACAATTTTGGACTACAGTGTCAAGTCTGATAAATAAAATAATTTGATTTACTAAAATTAATAATAGTATCCCCATAAAATGTTCATTCTCTCTAGTATGAATTTTAGAGAAAATGTTCCAGCACAGACTATAGCAGCCACAGCCGTTTTTAGGTTGTTTTTGCTGGCCACGCCCACCAGGGTCGGCAACGCCCATCGAAACATAGCCTATGTTCTTCGCTGGGTCATGAGGATTCCAAATATGTGCGGCATGTGGGGTTTTGGCCATCTGTAGCCGAGTCTATAACGAACATACAGACAGACAGACAAATTTTGAGATTTATATATATAGATTTGTTAGTAGTGTATCAATTCTGCTGTGTCTCTAAAGGCATCATACACCTGGCAGTGAGTGTCTGGGGGTGCTGCAGCCCTGCAGCCCTATGCCACGAGCTGCCACTGTTTGAATGTATTTACAATAGGTTACGTATTTCGTGGATGTGATTGTCAGATCCCTGTAAACAACGGGTGCTTTTGTGGACACAAGTCAGAGTTTTTACGTCCGCGCGGATGCGGATCGTTTATATTATTTATCAGATATAGAATATTCTCGTATATCATGAGTTAAAATTTCTTTTTTGTAAAAGAACATATTGTCATACACACACACAGTCATTCCCAAAAGCCAGTTATTTGCTTCTACAAAGCACAGTATGATAGTAGTTTGGGAGGCGGTAGCAGAGTGGTTAGCGTCTCCGATCGAGTGGCGTTCTCACAGACCCGAGTTCGATCCCCCAAAGAAAACCATAATCTTTCTGCACCGTCGAGTTGGCCTAAGAACACCCACACGCCGTGCCCATTAACTCTACCTTCGATTGCGAGTGCATCGGAGGACACAGGGGGGCGGCATGAGCCTCTAATCACAGGCGTCACTATAAAAATCCTGCCTGCGCCACCACGGGCGATATGTATGCCATGTATTCCCGTAGGATTTTTGTGCTAAAATTGATTTTTTTTGCAGTTCTGGCTTCTATAGGTATCAGATTAACAGAAAAAGATGGGGTCCCAATTTTCAGACCCTCACCCATTTCTGGGGGGGTCATTCCTCTTTGGCACCCCAGGATTGGTCTCTGGTAACACTAAGCAACAAATTTCAACATTTTCTTTGTTACAGACACGTGAACTACTGATTCCTACTAAATTGCTGATGCTGATGTCAGGTCTGATATCTAAATTTCTCTATCGCGTCCAGATTTGGTATAACCGAAACCTCTATTTTCGTTGTTTTTCTCACCCGCTTCTATTACGAAAGCCGTCTAAGCTACTTTTCCATGCCACGTTTTATGCTAGGCATACTTAAATAATGTTAACAGGGTTGTCTTTCCTCCTTTATTCTGGCTTAAGACAGACAGTGGAGTTCCACTGGCGGAGTTACCACCCCTGCGCCCAACCATCCACCCAAAGCGCGTTAGTATTTAGCGATACGTCCGATTTTTGCGATACTGATCAAAATCGGACGTAAAATCAATCAGTTATTCATCAATGTCCATATTTGAAACGTCTCTCCGAATAGCGTTTGCGCAATCACTGCCATAGCATTTACAGAGAGGAGTACAGGGCAGGCCATTCTTCAAGCAGCTACACCTATTTCCCTTGCATCCTACTTTGCAGCCACATTTGACGAGTTCAACTACAGCTTGTGGGGCAGGCAGGGCAAGACATGTCAGTGGAACATACACGCCTTTCTCCAATTTCCATCCATTTTTTTTCAATTGCAGGAAGGGTTGGACAATTTTCAGGGTATGACTTGTCCCGCATTGTCATGTAGTTTGCACGCATGATATGGGGAAGCAATGCAGCACGAGTTGGTGGAAGCATTTCCCCTTCCAAGTTCTTTGACCGAAACAGCTCCCACCTGAGTGATGATAGGGTTGCTGGACCTTTTGAACTGTAGACATGACACACAAAAAGTCTCCAACGCTTTCACCTGCGTGGGAAGCTCGTCATTGACCAACTCGGCAGGAATAGAAATGCACCCTAATACTTTGAAGCAGTCAATGGCAGGGTCATCATCATCAAGCTTTAGGTATGCATCTACCCATGATTTCTTTGAAATTCCTATGAATCTGCCTCCCCAATCAGCACCTGAGAAGTTGTGGAGTCCAAGAAGTCCTTGACATTTGCGACGGCCAATAACCTGCACTCTTTCAAAGATGTCTATTTCCCGTTTCTTCTTTTCCTTTGCCTGTATGAAACTCAAGGATATAGTAGATGCTATCTGTCTGGAGGCGATAAGATCAAGAAGGAGCAGGAGTACGTCAGTGTCGGGCGACCATACGCAGATCTTTCTGGCAGCACCACAGGCTGTAGAGGCAAGTACTTGGTTTGGAATCAATGTGTCAGCCTCTTCATGTGTATGAGCATACTCAAAACCTAGTCCCTTGATATGATATCGTACACGACAACGAGCACGAATGAATCTTTGCTTGCGAAATAGTCAAGCAGTCCTTGGCCAAACAAGCATGTGAGCTTCCGCTTTGTTTTTGATGGTGAAAGTAACTCCTTAATGGACATGGTGAGCTTCATTTCGGGATGAACTTCGTACTCAATGGATGTGGTTGATCGCTTCTGCCGGGTCTTGTTTTTCAACGACAGATCCAAGTATCGATCAAACACAACACGCCCCTCATCATAGCTTGTCATCATTGTCTCTATGCGTTTGTTGAATGCATCCTGAAGGTGTGAAATCTTCAGCATATTTGGCGTCTTTGTCATACTCTGAAGTACACCCATTGCCATCAATGATGAAAACTTTAACTGGAGGATCTTCCTGCCCTATGTCTGGTACTGGAGGAACATCAAGGGATTCAACCGTGGCATCTTCAACTGCATGCATCAGACTGGCCTTGTCAGTTGGGATGTACAAAGATCTATCAACAGCACACAGAGAACGGGGCACTGTTGACATCTCGTACTTGCCAATTATTTCCTCGAATTTTGGCACTAGACCTGGTCGGCTTCCCTGAACAATGAGAAATCTGCCCAGTAAATTACGATCCTCACGCAATTTGATGACTTTATCTCCAATGCGTACTTTTGATTTATCCATCCAACTTGAGAATGCCTTCAACTTGAGCTTCTTCATCTTGTCCAAACCGAGAGATTTGATGTGGTAGTCAGACGTTCACAAACGAACTCCTCGAATCGCTTCTGACCCTTTTCTGCATAATGCAGAATATCATGCTTTGCTACCTCTGGCACAAGAGCTGATGAAACTAAACTTTTCAATGGTGTCTTCACTCTGAAGGGGTTGTCTGTGCAGTGCAACTCTATTGATTGACGGATCTTTATGGCATTCTCTCTTGACCTCAGTGCAATCTGTCCAGACAGCTGGTAATGCTCTGTGCGTTCGGATGACCTGGAAACTTTTGGGAAGCGCTCAAGATACTCGTCAACGATACGGGCAAGGCAAGGTGTAGTGGTGACGAGTCGATTGAGAGCAGCTTCATCTCTGCTGAGTCCCTACCATAACCACACCGTGTCCCTTTAGTTTCTTGATTTCCTGTTCGAGTGCCTGATCTGTGGCGAGATTCGTGAAGGGTATCTCTGATTTTGCAACAACAAAGTCCCCGGGGACATCAATGCATTCCATGTTTCAGGCTCATTATCTTCCAGCGCATTCATTTGTGCAAGATGGACAGGCATCAGTCGAGCGTAATTTAGAAGATCCCGTGCGAAGAAATACTTGATCAGGTTCTCCAAGGAAGCAAGATAACTCTGCCAGTCCCCTGAGCGGCAAGAGCTGACGAAATGAAGAAGGCTTTTCCACTTAATCGAGGTATGCTGAAAGGAATTCTGCAAACTCTCTAATGTTTTCATCCTCCTCCAGTGGCTTCACATTTCCAGCGTACCATGATCTGACATATTTATAGTCTTCAGTCATATCGGGGTTACGTGATGAAGCTTGTCCTTGAAAGCATTGCACCGGACTAATTGGGCCTTTTGAAAGAGTGGATAATATGACATCAAACCGCATCATCATAATTGCTAGACTGATTGTGATGTGGTATTCGATGCCTCTTTTGTATGCTTTGCCACTGAAGATCCCACGAAGGGCTGCTGATGTGTATGCACCACTTTCAATGGCACATATATCCAGGCCACTGCCATCTATCGTTTTCCCGAGAGCATGTAAAGTAGCAAATGCAATATGGAGAGCTCCTGCCCTTAGGATCCAATTGGTGACCCCAACTGACTGCTGAATTTTCAAAGCACGTGAATATAGGTCCAGGTCCAGTGTTATCAAAGTTTTTCTCTGTGGACCAATGACAGTGGCAGAGATTCCCTGGGCTAACCGAAGAACAGTGTAAAGAGTCCCATAGTCAGTGGGTGTGGTCTTGAATAATGGAGCGATCACCTCTACATTCGTGCGTGTTGGGCTGTCGGATGACTGGGATAACAGCAGAGATTTGGTAGCAGCCCAAGTTGGCATCACATCTTTCTTGACCAATTTCCCTGGTTGGTTTGCTTGTTCCTTGACTGATAGTATAGCGTCGACTGGAGTGCTCTCATGGGGGCATCTTCCTGATTCCTTTGCATGTCACGTCCTGTGTTTGTTCCTTCGCTGACTCAGTTTCAGTGAAATCCACAATCATATCCGTGCCATCATCAGTTCCAAGGTAGTTTGCAAGTGCCCAGGTGTGAGTGAAGTCTTTGCTCAGAATATTCTTCCTCTTTCCCATTTCATAGACCGATAATCTCAATGGAGTGGTTTTGATGACTGGTTCTTGCACCATGTTCACGTCAAAGGCCAGAGGCTTTTGTGAGAGAAGCTTTCTGGTATTTCAAGTGGTCGGTTCATGAACTCTCCATCTTTATCTTGCTGGAACATGACAACCACTGTGCCATGGAAGGTTCCTTGCCCCGTCGGTGTGTCTTCCAGGAGGTCAATATTATCGATCGCAAACCATGTGTTCAGGCCTTTCTTGACAAAGTTTGGGAGACAAAATCCCCCAGCCTCCTTCATCCGCTGGAGAACACTCTGCTCAACTCGTTTCTCTAAGTCAATGATGTGAAGGTAGTCACTTCCAATATACACAGCTGAGAGGTTTTCAACAAGATTCTTGTCACGCACTCTAGAATGAACAGCAAGGGGAAGACCGATTGACAGAGGGGTCTGGACTGTTTGTCGGAAGGCACTGTCTTTCTTTGTCTGATGTTTCACCTGGCGATCAGTCGAGTATTTGGACAAGGAACTGGCATGAAACGTCGACAGTTTTGTCCACCTCCTGGTCTCGTATTCCGGACACTTTGACAACATGGCTACCAAAGAGGAGGTGACTCGTGAAGAACTGGAGTAAAGACGGATTTTCAAAATTACTGAAGCTGCCTGTAAACGACCAACTGCGTTGTTGCAGCATCTCTTCTCGCAGAAGGTTGGCGACATTCTTCAGGTGACCAACTATCTCATCATCATTCATCATTGAGGACCTGTAATCCATGGCCATCGTGACTGCAGTGGAGAGCACAAGACGGTCAGGCTCATTCCGTCTTAGTGATGTGACAAACTTCACTTCTGGAAGGCGCTCGCTGATGAGTCTTTTGAGGTATTTCCGATAGTTCTCACTCATTTACATCCACACGGTATCTTTTCAAAAGTTGACAAGTAGGCATCATTTACCTCAGCCATGCTCAGTGTAACATCCTCGTCACTCAAGGTGTTTTGAATAGCGAGGACCAATTGTGCATCACATACTGAGCGAATGAGTGGCACATTACTGTGATCTGTCCTCGTTGATATTCACTGTGCAGAGCGCAAACATGTCCGATGATAGTGCTTTTCAAGAGCTGATGCGTCGCCGGGTTCTTCAAGGTCCGCTACTGAAACTCTAACATGGTCATCTGGGGTTTTCTGCTTGATCTGTAGGAGTGTTTTACCCATGAGTCAGTAAGAACACGGTGCAGTGGCTCTGAGTCATTCTTGGGACAGAAGTCACAGTTGGAAAATAGACACACTTGTTCCTTTGGAATAGTCTTTGACCGCTTTGGCCGAACAGATCCCACAGCACTTGAAGGTCGCCCCGTCCTCGTGGAGCGCAGACAGGTGAATCGGTTCGGGATCTCTTCCTAAGACGTTCAATCTTGTTCTTGTTGACGATAGGTTTCCGACATTCACTATGATACCGAACGTACTTGAGTTCTCCTTCATTTAAACCTGACAAGTAATTTAGTAGTCTATGAATGCACTTTCAGTATCACCAAGAGACACTTCTCTTGACAGTGTTGTAAAATTTCATCTGTCATGACCGGATTGTTCACCAATCGCTTCTTTGATGTGGCACCTTCTTTACAGATCACGCAAAACTCCGTCCTCCTCCGACATATTGGCGATACTACCACGATCTCAGTTCACAGGGTATATCTGACTGAGCTCAAAACTGCTTCTTCAACATGCCTGAAAAAGAAAAAATGGAGTTAGACCCTATACTCTGAACCAGAAGTGCTAAATCTGAACCGGAAGTGCTATAAGGACACTTCCGGTTGCTTTTTGAGTGCTATAAATCGACTCGGCATACCTGAAAACCTACAAAAGGATACTCAAATTATGAAAATCGGTCAATTATTGGCGGAGATAGGTGCATGGTCAGTGCCGGGGGGCCCCAAAAGGGAAGTGACCCCCAAAAGGGGGGTAAGGGGTCTGAAAATTGGGACCCCATCTTTTTCTGTTAATCTGATACCTATAGAAGCCAGAACTGCAAAAAAATCAATTTTAGCACAAAAATCCTACGGGAGCCCTTTTCCTAACATTACATACCGCACTACGAGGGCCAACGTACCATCACAGCCTTGGAGGAAGTATGAGTGGAGACGCCCTCAGCCGCGCGGCCTGTGTTGTCAGTTGAAGCCACTTTTCTCTCCCGTCCGCCGCACTGTTGTGAGCAATGTCACGCACTGGCTGACTGAGATTGTGGCCACCGAGAGACAAGGCCTGATACATCATCCGTGACGTCACACCATGTCGATCCCACCCGCTCCGCTTCCCGTACAAGGTTACCTACCTAATATAATGTTTATCAGTATAAAAGATATACTATTATCTTCGGAAATGTTTGTTCTATAATATTATCAAATAAAAAATCGTTAAAACACACAAAAAAAGCCAGTATGAGACTTGCAAGAAATATGCAGTAACTTAAACTCTTCGCCATTTACATTTTGCTCGAAAAACGTTTTACATGGAGAATATCAATAGAAGCGGAATTTAATTAGCTTTCCATTGATATATTTCGTTTAGTCATAAATGAATTAGCAGCATGCATAAATTAGCGTTAACTAAATATTAAAAATCATGAAATCGGGTAATTTCCTACATAATATATGTTTATCAGTATAAAAATATATACTGTTATCTTTGGAAATGTTTTGTTCTATAATATTATCAAATAAAAACCGTAAAACATACTAAAGAAATGCCATTATGAGACTTTCAAGAAATATGCATGAACTAAAACTTCGCCATTAATATTTTGCGAAAAAACTTTTTACATGGAGAATATCATAGAAGCAAAATTTAATTAGCTTTCCATTGATATATTTCCTTTTCTGATAAATGAATTAGCAGCATGCATAAATTAGCGTTAACTAAAAAAAATAACATCATGAAATCGGGTAATTTTTCCCGATTGATGAGGTTATGTTATTTAGTTAACGCTAATTTATGTATGGTTCTAATTCATTATCAGTAAACAAAATATATCAATAGAAAGCTAATGCGATTTCCGCTTCTATTGATATTCTTCCATGTAAAAAGTTTTCTCGCAAAATATAAATGGCGAAGAGTTTAAGTTAATGCATATTTCTTGAAAGTCTCATAATGGCATTTCTTTTGTGTGTTTTACGGTTTTTTATTGGATGATACTATAGAACAAACATTTCCGAAGATAACAGTATATCTTTTATACTGATAAACATTATATTAGGTAGGTAAAACTTGTACGGGAAGCGGAGCGGGTGGGATCGACATGGTGTGACGTCACGGACGATGTATCAGGCCTTGTCTCTCGGTGGTCTCGCTGAGATACCCACTCTTTCTTTTCACTTTTTACACTGTTTGCACTTAATGATATCACGGTGTGTGAAATTATACTTCTGTGTTACTCAATCAATCAATCATTGGGGGCATACGCCGGGGGGCGCGTCGCCTCGCCCACCCTACGACGCCACTCCCGGGGGTCACCACGCGCGAGTTCCCATGCAGGCTCCTTTCCCATACCAAGCAGCTCTCGACAAGAAACATCAACTTGCCCCAGCCACGAGCCTTGTGGGCGCCCCCTTGGCCTCCTCCACGCCGGATTGTCTCTTACAGATACAACCCGATGGGAAGGATCGGTTTCAGGGTAGCGTGCCACATGCCCACATAGCCGAAGTTGGCGCTGACGGACTATGCAGGTAATAGGCTTCGATTCAGTCTCACGGTGCAATCGCTGATTTGACACGTAATCATCCCAGCGATACCCCATGATTCTGCGAAGACACTTATTACCAAAGGCATTGATTCGTCTCTTCAAGTCACTATTTAGTGTCCATGTCTCACAACCATAGAGTAATACAGGGATCACAAGCGACTTGAAGATCCGGATCTTTGTCCTTCTGCACAGGTACCGACAACGCCAAATACTCCCGCTGAGCGAGTCCATAACACCGTGGGCTATGCCAATCCGCCGTAAGACTTCTTGACGTGACCCGCCGTCATTATGGACTGCACTACCAAGGTATGTAAAACTTTCCAAGATCTCAATGTCCTCGCCACACGCATGAACAGACTGTACTGCTTCATCTAGTAAGTCTCCAAACACCTGGACCTTGGTCTTGAGCCAGGAGACCTCAAGTCCCAAAGGCTTTGCTTCCTCGTGCAGCGCCTCGAGAGCCATCACCAGGACCTCCAGCGACTCAGCAAAGACTACTGCATCATCGGCAAAAACAAGATCATGATCTTGGTGTTGCCGACGGATGCTCCACAATCACTTTGATCTACAACCTTGTCCAATACCCAGTCCATACAAGCGTTGAAAAGTGATGGGGCAAGGACGCACCCCTTGCCTCACTCCTGTATTCACAGGAAAGAAGCTGGATACACCTGCCCCACACTTCACAGCACTCTCAGTCCCAGAATACAGACCAGTTATCAAACCAATAGTCCTTGCAGGAATCCCTCGAAGTCGCAGAAGATCCCAAAGTGACTCACGATTGTCACGGTCGGTGACACAAGGTCGCCACCCCAGGCCATGCCCCAGGGACACGTGGGTCTAATTAAGTTAATTCAGGATATTTAAAACAAGATCAACATATGAAATCCTTATATATTAACACGCTTAACTCCAATTCCTTGGTACAAACAGATAAACACTTGAATGCACGGTCACAAAAGACTCGCAGATAGGGATACCACGCGCAACGCTAACAAAATCTCACTCACTCTCACTTTCCGTCTCTCTTTAACTTCCAGCCTCAACACACAAAAACACCTTAAGAGCACTTCTACTGAGCGTCTATATCATAACAACAAGAGAACTCCACTGAGTCTCTATACATAACACAACGCTTCTACTGAACGTTATCCTCCCAATCACAAAAGAGCGCTTCTACTGAGCCTCATCACCTACTTCCCTCCTACTCTCACTTTCCGTAAATACAGCCCACCCGACATCGGTGAACTAATAATGATGAAAACACTTCACAAGATACTCACAATACCCTGGTATCAAGGGGGAAGGAGGACTCACACAGCCTCCCACGTGGTATGCCCACGCCGTCACAGTGGCTCCTCACACAACACTATACGAGTGGAATGATTGGAGTGGGGTCGAGGCAAGGGTCACGACCTGTTTTATATGGGTGACCTATCTGGCGGCGGGTGGCAACCCTCTCGTTACCCATACTTCCTCCAAAGGGGGCGGGGCTACACTCTGCCCCGGCCATCTTGACCATCACAACACATACGCGGGAAATATGAATTTCGTCACACGATGCACTGAGTCAAACGCCTTCTTGAGATCAACATAGGCTGCAAGCATCCCCTGTCGAAACTCACGTCGGCGTTCCACCAGGACACGAAGCGCTAGGATACGGTCCGTTGTTGACTTACCAGGCGTGAACCCAGACTGCTGAGGTCTCTGATGCTTCACCAGATGACTGCGAATCCGTGTCAGCAATAGATGGGCAAGCACCTTGCCTGGTACGCTGAGCAGTGTAATACCACGGTAATTGTTGCAGTCCTGACGGTCCCCTTTCCCTTTCCAGATAGGGACGACCAGCCCCCTTTTCCAGTCAGGAGGAATGGTACCTCATTGCCACACGGCAGTCAGGACAGCATGCAACCCGCGGATCAAGGCCTCACCCCCAGCTTTGAGGAGCTCCGCACTGATATTACAAACACCAGCTGCCTTTCCACCCCTCAACTTTGCTACAGCCTCTCTGACTTCGTCAAGAGATTGTGCGGTTTCGTCAATGGGAGGATCGGCATCCACTGCCTGTAACCCAGTGGTGTGAAACTGCTCAGTTGGAGGGTCCACCGTGAACAACTGCCCAAAGTACTCAGCCCAACGAGCCATCTGCCCACCATGTGTTACTGCTAACCATATATTTCATATCATATTATTGCATATTATTGTATATTATTGCATGTTATTGCATATTGGGTCCATATTACATATTAATTATATATATCTTTGGTAGCCTATAAAGATGTTCCTAGCACTTAGATCAATCCGTAGGGGAAAGGAAAAAGGAAGGAGGGAAGTGTACATTTTGGTTCTCAGCATCCCGCAATTATTAATATAAACCTTACGAACACAATCGCTAACACTTATAAAACTATTACTACAGCTACCGCCACTATTATTACTATCAGTAACACAATTGCCAACCCAGTGGTGCAGTATTTATCACACTTTTCTAACAAGGTCATTGTCTTTGTTTATCAAATGCATGCACTGTTTATCAAATGCATGCACGTTTTGTTTGAAAATAATTTTATAAACAACAAATGAATAACTTACTGGTGAAATGTAATGGATGGGTCAGATGTTTTGTTCGCTCTTTCATTGCACCCAAATGCAACACAGCTATTCACCATAGCAGAACACAAAAGGGAACGAAACTCCTGCCGTGGAAGTCAACATAGTACTTTTGGGCGTAGCGAAGCGCTCTCGTCTATTTCCCTCCACATAAAAACTCAACCCTTAAAAGAGGACTTCATCACTGGTCCCTCTATTCTAGGTGACGTCAGCATGTCCCTCCCCTTAATTATTAAAGTGTTCACGTGGACAAAATTCCTAGGGACGGGTGTAGGGGGGGAGAGAAGGGGGGAAGGAAAAGAAGGAGGGAAGGAGGGAAGGAAGGGAGGGAAAGGGAAAGGGAAAGGGGGGGAGGGAGAGAAGGAAAGGGAAAGGGGAGAAGGATCGAGGGAAGGAGATGGGAGGGAAGAGGGGAAGGAAGGGAAGGAGGGAGGGGGAGGGAGGGGGAGAAGGGGAAAGGGGAGAAGGAGGGAGGGAGGGAAAAGGGAAGGAGGGAGGGAAAGGGAGGGAGGGAGAGAAGGAGGGAAGAAGGGAAGGAAGGGAGGGAAGGAGGGAAGGAAGGGAGGGAAGGGAGGGAAGGAAGGAAGGAAAAGGGAGGGAGAGAAGGAGGGAAGGAAAAAGGGGAAGGAGGGAGGAGGGAGGGGGGGAAGGAAGGGAGGAGGGAGGGAGGGAGAGAAGGAGGAAGGAGAGAAGGAGGGAAGGAGGGATGGGGGGGAAGGAGGGATATGGGAGGGAAGGAGGGAAGGAAAGGAGGGAGGGAAGGAGAGAAGGAGGGAAGGAAAGGGAGTAGTTATGGGCTGCTTTAGCCCACAACAAGATGGCTGACTGACATTCACTGACTTCAACCAAGAGCTTTTACCGAGAGGGTTCACTCCGGCCGCGCCATTTTGAATTCATGGACGGCAGCGATCCTAGCGGCAGCAGGGTAACTGTGACAGTCGTCCCGTGCAAAAAGGGGGAATCTCATCTCCTTTGGTGATGATGGGGTGATAATGGAAGGTGTGGGGAGAGGGAAGGAAGGGAGATATGAGAGAAGGAAAGGAGGAATAAGGAGTAAGAAAGAAAATTGGAGGGGTGAAGAGTCAGAAAGGAACTGACGAGGAATTCGAAAGAAATAAGGAATCAACAAAGGGAAGAATTCCTCTACTCACGCGTTACCCATCTTCCCCCACCCATTCACTCACCCATTACCCCCCCCCGGGTTTTACCCATCTTCCCCCCCCACCACTCACCCATTACCCATCACCCCACCCTTCACTCACCCATTACCCAAAAACCCCACACCCTTCACCCCCCCATCACCCCCACCTTTCACTCCCCCATTCCCTCCCCCCCGGACCCCTTCACTAAACCCTTTACCCATACACCCCCCCATTCACTACCCATTCCCCCCACAATTATTTAGAATTTTTCTTTTTTAGTCAAATTTTAGTAAAAAAAGCCAAAAACCAAAAGGGGGGGCCAAAAAATTTTGAGGAATTTTGCTGCCAGAAAAATTTTTTTTTTATTTACTATATACGTAAAAAAAATACGTAATAATTGTGTAAAAAGACGGTATAACTACTTGTTATTTATGTAATTTTTCCAGTGATGAATATTATGGAGATGGAGTAAGTTTTTTATGCATTATAGGGTGGTAAATAAGCTTATAGAGCGAGAACTTTATTTTAGAATCAAATTTGGCAAACAAAGACCAGATTCGTGATCGCCATCAGTAGGAAGCCCCTATAACCGAGTTTCATTCCAAATTGGGATATATTTATTTTCGCGCCCAAATCTGCAGGCTATGTATTATGGCCCAGATTTTTTTTTTGAAATCACATTTTCTTAATAATCGCAGTAACCATAAACGTAATGACAAAATGGTATAAACTTAAGATGCAGCTCTTAAAGACGATTCAGTGGTATACGCGAAAGTAAAATTCATCCATAATAAATCCACACATCAATAGTTTTCCTAAAAAATAAAAAAATAAAAATTATCTCGAACGTGACATGTTAGGACCTAAACGGACTGTGCCATTGCGTAGATCTCGTCGAACCGGAACAAAAAGTCTTTAAGGCTATTTTCTTTTAGATCAATAGTTTAGTCGGAAATGCCAAAACCAAATGAGGCAAAAATTTTGAGAATTTTGGCCGCCAGAAAAGTGAAATTTTTGTTTACATATATACGTAACAATTATCTCATACTACTTGTGTATAATGACGATTATAAATACTTATTATTCAAGTTATTTTTCCCTGATGAATATTAGTGTAGATGGAGTAATGTTTGTATGCATTTTATAGGGCGTAATAAGCTTACGCGGGAAAAAAATTGCTTTGATTGAAAATTCCATTTCTATCTTAGGTCTCATGCTTAGAATGATGCCACGTTTTGCCTGATATTATTGTTTACTATGATAGAATACAACTGCAATTTAGAAGAAGCGTAGTATTCCCTTCTCCTGGCATCAAATATCAGTCAGTAAGTAGCAAGCGGTCAGGATTTTTTTTCCACCGTCGTAAAAACAACAGAGTAATATATCTATACTAGCCGCAAAAGCCGCCTCCGGGCGGCTTTTTCGCTAGCTCCTGCGGAGGGCTTTTGGTGGGCACGAGCCCACCAAACACAGACTCTCCATATAGCCCCTTCTGCTTCCTGAATCATGGATTAGATGTATGTATTAACGCCACCATTTCACTCACCCCAACCCATTCACGTCACCCATTACCCATCCCTCCCCCCCCATTCACTCACCCATTAGGACTATTGGGTGGGTCTTCGGCCCACCAACCAGACTTCTCCAATAGCCCTTCTTCTAACTTTCCTGAATCATGGATGTAGAAATTGTATGTATTCCCCCACCCATTCACTCCACCGCCATTACCCATCACCCCCCACCCTTCACTCACCCTTTACCCATCACCACAACACCCATTCACTCACCTTACCCAGCACCCCCCACCTATTCCCTTACCCCCTCACCCCCACCCATCAACCCCCCACCCAGTCACGCCCCCATCACCCACCACCCATTAACACATCACCCCACCCATGTCACTCACCATTACCCATCACCTACATCAAGGTTTCCTCAATTCCCAATGATCCTGAACCTCGATAAATGCAGTGGTCGCTGCGTTTTAACATCAAAGGTTGGTCTACTGTGTTTTTGTCTCCGCGACTAATATTTTGTTCATAATTATTTCCGCGATAAACATTGATGCACCGTCATCTGAATACCAAAAATAGTTCTTCTGTTGTTCTACTATTATTATGGATGACATGCATTACGATGAAACGTTCTATAATAGCAATTTAATGCAAATTACTCGACTCCAGCGTATTTAATATATTTTTTTACATGTATATTGTGGCAATGTAAAATTTGGGCGATGTTCACTACTGTTTTCTAAGACAATACTGCTGTGTCTTGCAACGCTTGTCAAAATACAATAAGCAATGCCTTGAAAAACGAAGAAGAAAGAAAATTGCCAAAATCGGCTGTTGCTGCCGACAATGTAGGTTATGTTGTGGAGGGGCGACACGCTCGCGGCGGGGAGTGGGTGGGCGGGAGATTGTGGCGGGAAGATTGGAATCAAAACATTGCCACTTCACGCGTCGACTTCATTGCACTTTCCAGGCTTTCCTATCTGTTGATCACAATAAAAATAGGAAAAATATGACTGCCCTAGGTTCATAGTAACTTCTAAACATACGTTGTTGACTATATAATTCATAGAGGAGCATTTACCTCGCCTCCTCAACTATAACCTCGTTGGTTTTTGGTTATATACAATGTTTTTACAGATCAGTCTTCATACAATATACATATAGAAGCAAATCGTTCTTAATATTAGACTTTTGTGTTTTAAAAGAAGTGTCAGTGGAATAGCCCCTATTTTGTTTTTCCAGTAGACCAACTTATTATCAAAAATATGAGTTTAAAACTGCCATCGACCCCCTGGCATTTTGGGTTCCAGTTCCTCGAATTCGAGAGAACTGGAACTCGAAATGCCGGGTCGCTGGCAGTTTTAACTCACTTTTTTTGATATAAGTTGGTCTACTGGAAAACAAATATGGGCTTATTTCCACTGCACTTTAAACACAAAGTATAATATTACGAACGATTTTCTTCTATATGTTATTGTCATAGAAGCCTGATTCTGTAAAACTTTGTATATGACCAATACCAACGAGGTTATAGTTGGAGGCAGGGCTAGGTAAATGCTTACTCTATTATATTATTAGTCCATAACGAATGTTTACAAGCTATCTATACTAGGCAGTCCATATTTTCCTGTTATTAGTTGTGTAGCAATCAGATAGAAGCCTGTAAGTGCAATGGAGTCGACTCGTGAAGGTAGCAATTTTTTGATCAATCTCCCCGCCACAATCTCCCCGCAACCACTGCCCCGCCGCGGCGTTCCCCTCCACCATTATAACCTGCATTGTCGCAGCAACATCCGATTTGGCATTTCTTTATTCTTCGTTTTTCCAAGGCATTGCTTTATTGTATTTTTGACAAGCGTTTGCAGACGCAGCAGTACTGTCTTAAAAACAGTGTGACTCGCAAATTTTTACATGCCCACATATACATGTAAAAAATATAATTAAACGCTTTGCTACTCGAGGCGAGTAATTTGCATTAATTGCTATTATAGAACGTTTCCATCTTAAGCATGTCATCCATATAATTAGTAGAACAACAGAAGAAACTATAGTTTTTGTAATGGCAGATGCGGTGCATCATGTTTATCTCGAAATTAATTTATGAAAAATATTAGTCCGCGGAGCCAAACACGTAGACCAACCTTTGGAGTTTAAAACTGCCAGCGCCACTAGCTTTCTCGCCTTTCAGATCATTGGAATTCTTTGCAACCCACATTTTTTTTTTTTTCACAATTCTGCTATAGGCTGCTAAAAAAAAAAAAAAAAAAAATCGGATCATCTTCATAATGGCTTAAAACCTTCCCCTGGTCGAGATGGTTCCAAACTGTGACATATATGGATTTCCGCCACGGGGGGCGGGGCACCTTCGCTGACAGACAGACAACACACCACTTTTCGCTTTATTGTTATAGACCTAGCCTGCAAAGCCGCCCTCCGGCGGGACTTTTTTGGCTAGCCTCCTGCGGGATGGGCTCCTGAGGGCACCTGGAGGGGCCCTGTGTTTTGGGTGGGCCGAAGCCCCCAAACCCAGACTCTCCAGATAAGCCCCTTCTAACATTTTCCTGAAATCTGGATGTAGAAATGTATGTATTAATAGTCGATCAGCCTGGGGGGTTGGGTCGGTATCAATTAGGGCGAGAATGCTAATAGATGTTTTTGGGGAAGGTAATAAATGCCTAGAGTTAGAAACATTGATAGCATTGTGGCACAGTGGCAGCTTTTGGAGTTAATCCCCCTTTTCCAAACTGTATATTATATAATTATATAAATATACATACGATATAATTTTAAAAAAATTCTTTGTTCAGGTGTCCTATTTCATCGGCGAGAGACGCCGGAACGATTCGACTGCGACCGTTGGAGACCCTCGAGGAGACCACCACGGCCGGAAGAACCACCGCCCGCGGTCGTGCGTTCAGAGATCATTCGGGTTGTTTGGAGTGGAGAGGTAGAGTAGCAGCCGACTACCTCTCGAAAAGCTAGTGTTTGAAGGCTGGTGATGTAGAGAACGAATCCGTGGACCAGATCCGGTGTCCGTGGTAGCTGTGGAACTTCGACGTAGGAGGCCTGGCAATGTCCGTTAACACATGGAACGCCACAGGCAACCCGCAAGAAACTGTTGCATCATACACCAGGAGTATCCGCGGAGGATGAACATTTTGTCCGTCCTCAAAGCCATGCCTCCTGGTTAACCTTACTATTGAAGCCCGCCAAGTCAGGAACCATGTCCCCATTCTAGAACGTTTTCAAAACGCTTCAGACAAAGAAGTTTCCAATTATATTCTTCATCGAAAATGTAAGAAGCATGTTCACCATAAAAGAGACGGGAAACTCTGAAAGTAAAGCAGGTGATGTGTAGTGATCTATCTGTAGTATGACGGTCTCCAAAAGTCTTCCCAGAACATCAACACATGAATCAAGAGTTTATGCTCCGAGTCTGCGTATTCTGTAGCAAGTCATTTCAAAAACACTCCAATACACGTGAAACACTTACGCTAGCTTTCACAACTGAGAGTAGATCAACACTAAAAGATAGAGTGCCGTCAGAAATCATACGGCAGGATGATAGCACTAACCAGTAGAGACATTGTTGCCGCAGAGCACACTACCCACGCTTCATGCTATAGGAATTACACTAGGAACAAGAGGACGCATGAGAATGAAGAAGAGAAAGTCACAGATGAATTTTATACTGTATCACAAGGTTGAAGGAGAGCTTACCAGACTTTTCGATACATCAGAGAAGATATTATCCCCAACAAGAGGATTAATACCAGTCACCTCCTTGCCACACAATTGGATCATTAATGTTGTCTGGTGGAGTTATTCTGAAGGATTCACAAAGAAGATTTATGCACAGAAGAACTTAAATCCGAGCTGGAGGTGCAGTAGAAATATTTTTCCGACGACAAGGGAAAGTTTGTTGATGGTTCCATGCTGTGTCCATTAAAGGGATGTTGTCTTGGCAAATAAAATCTACATACAAGGGAGCTCAGCTTTGGAGGTGGTGCAAAGTCTACAGATAGCAACAAGATCATAGATCATACTTCGTCACATATTCCGAACGGCCATCAAGAAGACATATTTTCACCCCGTGGCATATCATCCGTCTGATGTAGCTACCATATCGCCATACCCAACTGAGTTCCAGCGATTCTGTCGGGCTCCTCTCACTGAGCTAAACTAGTACTACGAATAAATCCCAAATGACTGCTATTCTTGTCGGTCATTTAGCCAGGACATGAATATTACGCTTTACACTGGCAGTATAAACCACCAAAAAATTGCTGCTTCTGACTGACGATGTTGATTATTACTTTCATAAAGGTGTTTTCAATGTTTTAGGCATTAGCGTAGTTTATGTACATATAATACATATATACATAATGTACATACCTATGTATATAAATATTATCCCGATTGAATTGGTATATTCATTTAAAAGCGGATTCTAAATACATTTTTATACTTGATCATCTTCCCGATTTACCACGTTTAGAAAATTGCCCTAGGCCAGGGGAAAAGTGGTTCTTCCCCTAGAGTGAAAAGCCGATTTGGGGGACAAATATCGAAGCCTAGGGAACAAATAAGCATACCGTTGGAATCACCAGGAAAAGCGCTACATGAGAGCCCCCAAAACGAATTTTAAAATTCCATAATTGTTGGGTGTATTTTGGCGGCCATTTTGAAAAAGGGATAACTCTATTAAGCTGCCACCCCCACATGCTCTCACATGTGTTCTACTCCTAGGCCTTTAATAAATACCTTCTCAAAAACACTCTTAGCATTCTCGCCCTAATTTGATACCGGTGAGCAAAATTTCGGACCGTGGCTGACCGACCTATACGCCAAACCAATGTCACATCACCCCCACTCCTTCACTCACCATTACCCATCGACCCGAACACCCCCCACCCTGTCACGTCACCCAGTACCCTCACCCCCCACCCATTCACTCACCCTTAACCCATCACCACACCCCATTCACTCACCCATTACCCATCACCCCCATCTATTCCCTCAACCCTCACCCATCACCCCCCACCCATTCACTTCACCTCACCCCACACCCATCATACCCATCACCCCACCCATTCACTCACCCATTACCCATCACCCTACATCAGGTTTCCCTCAATTCTCGCATCCACTTTTTTCACAATTATCGCTAATAGGTGCTAAAAAAAGAAGAAGAAAAAGTGATCGGGATCATCTCAATAAGTGGGCTTAAAACCTTCCCCTGGTCAAACCTGATCCCAAAAATGTGGTATATATGGGATTCCCGCCCACGGGGGGCGGAACCTATAACCACACACACACACACAACACCACCACACACACACACACACCACACCCACCACACACATACACACACACTACACTTTCGCTTATATTCTTTTTATTATATATGTATATATATATATATATATATATAATATATATATTATATATATATATATATATATATATATATATATATATATATCTTAATAGTATATATATATATATATATTATATGAGTATATATATATATATATATATATATATATATATAGATATTATAGTGAGTCAGAGGAAATCGGTGACTGTGTTTCTTAAGTATCTTCCGTCCCATTTCAATCTTCCTGATTTGATGTACTTTAGAGTATAGCCATTATCGAGTGTATCAACATATGTTGTCACTTCTTGCATCCAGTCAGCCGTTTTTGAATAATCCGCAATCAAAATCTGTAATGGGACCCATTTACTCTACTTGAGGTAAGGATTGATTTGAAATCTTCAAGCCTCATATAGTTTGGGCAGTGATGTTGATTTTTCTGTGAACCTTATTTTTGATGATACAGCAATTTAAGTACAGTAAATGTATACGCTCTAAAACGATTGGCGCCAATGTTGTGACGTCACACAGCGCAGAAACAACAGAGCAAAACAGCTGTGAAGGCGCCACTACTATATGTACTACCTACCAAATACACCAACTTGCAATTACCCCTACTACCGCAAGATGACCCAGTAATCCTCCTTCAGTGATGTAGTAGGTCTTCATGTTGTTTTGTGATATGTAAGTTTGTAGTTTATAAGGGAAAAAGTGGATAGACAGAGATAAGTTGCCCGTGACACCAGACAAGTGAATTGACTTCTGGGATCGGCATTCCGTATAGGGAGCTTAAATGACCTGCAAGGACATGTACAGCTAGGCAGAATAGACTAACTCATAGAGGACAGGTCGAAATTGTTACTTGGCTTTCTTTAAAAACATAAAGCAAAACATACACCCTTCGTCACTCTACTCACCACTACAACCTTTACTAACCAACATTTTCTACCTGTTCCTCTTATGAGTTCGTCTATCTGCCTAGCTGTACATGTCATTGCGGTTTCATTTAAGCTCCCTAATAAGGAATGCCGATCCCAGAGTCTCACTTTGTCCACGGCCACTTATCCTCTGTCTATCCACTTTTTCCTTATAAACCTAACACTTACATATTCAAAAACACAGTGAATACCCTACTACATCACTTGAAGAGTTACTGGTCATCTTTGCAGTAGTAGGGTATGCAAGTTAGTGGTTAGTTAGGTTTAGTAAAATAAAACTATATTTTACAAAGGGTATGTTAGGTTAGTAATTATTTTTTTATGGGGGTCTCGCTATGAGGTTATTATTGAGATTATGGTTAATATTAGGTGTATAGTGAGTTAGATTAGTAATATTAAACATATCATAGTTTTGAGGGGTTCCAGGGGGGTCGTTAGGAGGGGGAGGGGGGTGAAGGGGCATCTCCCCCCCACTTTATAATTACAGTTTTGAGGTTCTGAAGGGTCTGTGAAGGGGTGGAGGAAAAACCTCTAATAGGGCGGGAAAAAGGCTCTAAAATTTTTCCCAGCTCACTGATGTTTTTATATTAAAATGAAAAAAACCCCGCCTGTCTCATCCCTACCCCCAAAAAACCTTCTACTGCTACTACTCCTGAACTTATCACAGCTCAGCTAAAACCCCACAGCTACATATCATTTGCAAGTTACTTACCATGCACAAATATACATTTTAAAAATGCATCAAAATGGTCTTTACGCCAAAAAGTATGAATTTTCCCCTTTATCGAGAAATCACCCTTTCAGACACCACCACTGTTTCCTCTTTTTCTTGTCTTTAGGAAAATTAGACACATTCTCTGGGGTTTTACTTGTGGTGTTTTTTGCCATTGCACAAAAAAACATAAAATTTCTTTTTGTCTTGGGGATGTTTAATGCTGTAGGTACTGCGGTCTGTGAGCAAAACAGCCGATCAGCTGATCGGGGAGATCTATCTGCGCTTACTACTCACAAACCCAAAAAAGCGCGTTCCCCGGGGTTTGTGATATTTTGGGCCCCCAAAAAAGCCTATATTTCATTTTTGGGGCATTTCCGCAAAAAAAAATAGAGTACAGTGATATGTAGTATATTTTCCCAAAACTTCATAATACTCCCCTGTTTTAGGTGGTAAACGGGGCCATTCCCCCACTTCGAAAAAGTCATGGCAAAGCAGACGTGGGCCCACGGGGCGGTGACGTGCAAAAGGGGGGCTCCTCTTCCCGCGCTGCTGTGTGTTGTGGTATGTGTTTGTGTGTGGGTGTAGTGTTTTTTGGGGTGTGTGTGTGTGTGTGTGTGTGTGTGTGTGGTGTGGTGTGGTTGTGGGGTAGTTTGGTTTTTTTGTGTGTGGGGTGTGCGTATTAGTTTTTTGTGTTTTGTGTGCGTAGTAGTGGTTTTATTTTTTTTTGTGGTGTGTGTAGGTGTGTGTTGTGTGTAGTCTGTTTTTTTGTGTGTGTGTAGGTGTTTGTGTGTGTGTGTAGTAGGTTTGTGTGTGTGTAGTAGTGTTTTGGTTTTGTGTTAGTAGTGTTTGTTGTGTTTGGTGTGGTGGTGTGTTGTTGTGTGTTGTGGTAGTGTTTTTTGTGTGTTTGTTAGGTTTGTGTGTGTGTGGTGTGGGGGGTGTTGTTTTGTGTTTTTGGTTTTGTGTTTGTGTGTGTAATGTTTGTGTTTTGGGTGGGTGTTGTGTTTAGTGTTTTTGTGTGTGGTTTGTGTTTGGTGTGGCGTAGTAGTGTTTGTGTGTGTGTTGTGTGTAGAGTTTTGTGTGTGTGTGGTTTGGTGTGTGTGTTGTGTGTTTTGTGTGTGGTTTTTTTTGTGTGTAGTAGTTTGGTTGTGTAGTAGTGTTTGTGTGGGCGGTAGTGTTTGTGTGTGTATAGTGCTTGTGTTGTGTGTGTTAGTGTTTTTTTTTTTTTTTGTGTTGTGGGGTTTTGTGTGGTGTGTGGGTTGTGTGTGTTTTTGGGGTGTGTGTGTGTTTTAAATTTTTTGTGTGTGTGTAGAAATGTTTGTGTGTGTGCTAGTAGTGTTTGTGTTGTAGTGCTTGTTTGTGTGGGTGTGTAGTAGTGTTTTGGGGGTTGTGTGTGGTTGTGTGTGGTGTGTGGGGGTGGGTGTGTGTTTTGTAATGTTTGGTTGGTGTAGTAGTTTTTGTGTGTGTGCGTAGTAGTGTTTGTTGGGTGTGTGTGCGTATAGTGTTTTGTGTGTAGTATGCTTGTGTGTTTGTTTTAGTAGGTTTGTGTGTGTTATAGTGTTTGTGTGTGTTAGTGTTTGTGGTGTGGTTTGTGTATAGTGTTTTTTGTTGTGTGTGTGTAGTGTGTTTGTGTTGTGTGTGTTTTGGTCTAGTTTTTTTGTGTGGTTGTGTAGAAGTGTTGTGTGTGTGTATAGTGTTTGTGTTGTGGTGGGGTTTTTTTTGGTGTGTGTAGTGTTGAACCTCACAGGCTCCGCAAAACCTTTTTATCCCCTCGTACTCTGTCAAACAAAGGGTTGGGCTCCTCAAAAATTTTGGTTCGTTTTCCTCATATACCGAGCAGCGCTTTGTTCGGTTCAGATTAACATCGTATTCTAAAACTATCAAGCGCAGATTCACTGTCTGACACCGAAGTACAATCGCTCATCATAACATTTGCCGACAGGTCTCACAGAGGCAGACGAGTGTTGTTTACATTGGAACGTCCCTTTTCTGACGTCATCAATAACATGCGTAGCCCTGTTGGAGGGAAGAAAAAAAAATTCGCGCGCTTTTAACAAAAGTCGTGTTTTTACGGAAATAAGGCCTGGAAATCAATTATTTTTGGTGGATTAGGTGTTTTGAATAAACAATAATTTGAATTCAACATAATTAGGCAAAAAAAATTTGGGTCTGGACGATTACTTTAATGCTTATTGCCACACATGTAGCCATTCCTCTGTTGTTGGTTTTGCCTTTTATATTACGTATGTTCTCTTGTTCTTATCCTAACCTAATTCTGGATGGGTGTGGGGTGATGGGTAATGGGTGAGTGAATGGGTGTGGTGTGATGGGAATGGTTGAGTGAATGGGTCCGGGGTGATGGGTAATGGGTGAGTGAATGGGTGGGGGTGATGGGTGAGTGAATGGGTGTGGGGTGATGGGTAATGGGTGAGTGAATGGGTGTGGGGTGATGGGTAATGGGTGAGTGAGTGGGTGGGGGAAGATGGGTAACGCGTGTGGGGTAATGGGTGAGTGAATGGGTGGGGGAAGATGGGTAACGCGTGAGTGGAGGAATTCCTTCCCTTCTTTGATTCCTTATTTCTTTCGAATTCCTCGTCAGTTCCTCTTCTGACTCTTCATCCCTCTAATTTCTTTCTTACTCCTTATTCCTCCTTTCCTTCTCTCATATCTCCTTCCTTCCCTCTCTCCCACCTTCCATTATCACCCATCATCACCAAAAGGAGATGAGATTCCCCCTCTTTTTGCACGGACGACTGTCACAGTTACCCTGCTGCCGCTAGGATCGCTGCCGTCCATGAATTCAAAATGGCGCGCCATGTTAAATCAGCCGAGTGACACCTCTCGGAGAGGCTCTCTTGCTTCAACTCGCGCGGCTGAGGGCGTCTCCACCCATACTACCTCCATGATCACAGCCCTCAAGTGAACCTCCAGAGTCTACCATCCGAACCCTGGGTCACCACTGCCTACAGGCGCTATAGGCATAGATGTAAAAAAAAAAGAAGTTTATTTGCGATGTGACTGACGAGTACTCGCCACATATAGATGCTGTGCAGCCTGTGCTGAGTCATCGGCCGGCGTGCCTTGCTTGTATCACTTCCCCAAACACTACCACGGAGTGGGATGATGCGCTGCTCACTCTCGCTTTCCTGGCTGCCGCATTATAATTATTCATGTACTGATCGAGTGTGGCTATAGGTACACCAAAAAAATTGCCCTACACGCCCCCCCCCCCCCCCCCTTCATAATAATCCACGCACCTTTCTCATCATTAGCTGGCTGGCTGGCGAGCTGGGTACCTCCATATTCTATAAGGAGTTATAAAGAGTTTATAGGAGTAGCCAGAACATAATCAAGTCAATCATGTCCAATAGGTGTCTTGCACGTGACGTCACGTACAGCCCTCGCTGTGCAGGCGAAACACGCGGTAAATGCGAGCTGGAGGACCAACAAACTCCACTTGCCGCCCGTGTTTGCAGCTTATGGTAATTTTCCCCTACTAAATATATTGTTACGCTGTGGGTGTCTGTGTGTGTTTGTTGGGGCGAGAGCGATCGAGTGTGTATGAGTCAGTGTCCGTTTGTCTGTATGTATGAGCGCGGTGAGGGGTGCCTCCTTCATTCGGCACACAAAGCCCAGGGTGACATCATTCGCGCCAATCACTCTGATTGGGTCCGGCACGGTGGCCCACTGGATGGTGATTAATTGGCTCGCTAGCTGGGCG
>JACEEZ010019501.1:0-15585 GCA_016584305.1 Chionoecetes opilio | reverse complement strand
GTGGGCCGGACTATCTGAGGGGTGGGCGTGCGTCGACCTGGGGAGGAGGACGGTAAGGGTATGCAGTGAAGACGTGCCCTTAGTCGGCCCCCTTACTCCCCAGTGACGCCCCGGCGGCGGCGGCGGCGGGCTGCGCGTATCGGCTACGCCGTCAGGAGGACTCTGAGCGGCGCTCCACTCTTCGCCTCCCTACCCCGCCGCCGTCAGGAGGTGATGGAAAGGCGGCGTGGAGGGCGCTTGCCGGGCCCGTTTCGCAGTGCTGGCAAACGGCGTAAAAGGCAGGAAGGGCCGCGCTGGGGGCCTGCCAATCCGGCAGGTGCGGATCAAGCGCCCACGGTTGAAGGGTGGCCTGCCGCCCCGGCAGAAGACCCGCCGGCGTGGTGAACGTGGGAAGCCGCGCAACAAACAGTGGAGGCCTCGGAGGGCTAGGATGAAGAGGACGTCCCCATACCTGCCTTTTCTACGCCATCAGGAGGATGGCAAGCGCAGTGTGTGGCCCCCGCCGAAGCTGTGGCAGGTGGACGACGGTGGAGGGATACATTGTGCCCTCTTCCAGGCAGAACCAGCCACAGCGTGTTGCTGTTGAGTCCTGTCTCCGTCACCGGTGCTTTGCAGTGGAGGGCATGGTCGGTTGGGAAGTCGTGGCGCCCCTTTGCTGCGGAGACGAGCAGCTGGAGCAGAGGGGAGAACCGCGGGGCCAATGGAGAGTGACTCTTGGCCGCGGTTACCTCTGAGGCGACCCCAGGGTAAAAAGCACGTCCCCTGGGGGTTTGTGGCGCCCTTTGCCGCGGAGACGAGCAGCTGGAGCAGAGGGGAGAACCGCAGGGCCAATGAAGAGTGACTCTTGGCCGCGGTTACCTCTGAGGCGACCCCAGGGTAGAGAGCACGTCCCCTGGGGCTTGTGGCGCCTGATAGAGGGAGCAGGGGCGTCACCTGCTTGTGTGTCTCGCGTGCGAAGAGGGAGGGCGGCCTGGTGCGACCTGCCAACACTGTGTGGCGGCTGGTGAAGGCGATGATTGGACTTAATTGTAGCTGTAATGGTTTGGGTGATAATGTCTGGTTTGTGTGTGTGTTTAATGAGGAGGCGAGTGGCCTTCATTTTTGAGGATTTTTTATTGTGTTAATTTTGTGTGTTTTCAACTATGGTTTCCATATTGTGTTTTTCTTTTATGTACTCTTAGGATTTAGGATACAGGATTTAGGATAGTGAAACAGCGAGACGCTGTTCTTGAGGAAGGAGGGTAATGTTACGCTGTGGGTGTCTGTGTGTGTTTGTTGGGGCGAGAGCGAGTGTGTATGAGTCAGTGTCTGTTTGTCTGTATGTATGAGCGCGGTGAGTGAGGTGCGTCCTTCTCGCTACAAAGCCAGGGTGACTCATCACGCGATCACTTGATTGGTTCGGCAGGTGCCCACTGGATGGGGATTGGCTGGCTAGCTGGCGAGGAAGACAAGGGGAGACAGATCGAGAGAGCGGAGGGGGAGAACACAGCGGGACACGAGAGGATGCAGGAGTCTGTGTCTCGCGTGCGGAGGGGCGTCTGCCATCGCCGGTCAGGAGCGCTCATACGTCAGCCCTATAAGTCAAAGCTTCGCCTTAAGCAGCGTACCTTTGTGTGTTTGTGTACCTCACGTAAAGCCTCGAGTGTGTGTTAGAGAACGATTGTAGACCGGTGTGACCATGTGAGTCTTTGTCTACTCTCTCCACCTTCAGGAGCTGAGTCCTGTGTATTGTGTCACCTCCGCCATTAAATGTAGAGGGTTTTACAGTGACTGTCAGTGTCCCTTTCCGCCATGGACTGTCACGTTTTTATCCCAAAAATACTCGCCTTCGGGTATTCTCCCAAACCCTCGTCGGGAGGTAAGGGTTTACGGGGGGCCCCCCTTTGGGGGTGAGATAAGAAAGGGAGTCTGGAGGGGGCCCCCTGCGTAACAATTGTTTATCAGTAAAAAAAGGTATACTGTCACCCTGGGAAAATTTTTGTTCTGTAATATTATCAAATAAAAAAACCGTAAAAACACGAAAAATAAATGCCATTATGGACTAAGAAATATGAGTTTTTAAACTCTTCGTCATTTAAACTTTGCGAGAAAACTTTTTACATGGAAAATATCAATAGAAGCGGAATTTTATTAGCTTTCCCATTGATATATTTCGTTATTGAAAAAGAATTAGCAGATGCAAAATTAGCTTTAAAAGTAATGTCCAGACCATTTTTTTTTTGCCAAATTATGTTGTTTTCAAAACACCTAAGCCCCCAAAAAAATAATTGTTTTCCCGGGCCCCTTATTTCCGTAAAAACACGATTTTGAAAAAAAAAAAAAGCGGGGAAAAAAAAAAATTTTTTTCCCCGCCAAAAAAAAGGGTTACAAAAATGTTATTAATGACGTCAGAAGAGTAAGTCCCTCTCTTCCTTTTTTTTTCCCTTTTTTTCTCCTCATTCCCCCCTTTTTTCTCTCTCTCTCCTCCTCTTTTCCCCTTCTCCCTCTCCTCTCCTCTCTCTCTCTCTTCTCTTCTCTCTCTCCTTCCTTTCCCTTCCCTCCCCCTCTTTTCCTTCTCTCTCTTCTCTTCCTTCTCTCCCCTCTCTCTCTCTTCTCTCCTCTCTCTCTCTCTCTCTCTCTCTCCTTCCCTTTCCCTTCTCTCCTGCATCTCTCCAATTTTTCTCTCTCTTTCTCCTCTCTCTCTCCTCTTCCCCTCTCTCTCTCTCCTCTCTCTCTTCTCTCTCTCTCCTTTCTCTCCTTCTTTTTTCATATTTCTTCTCCCTCCCCTCTTCCTTTCCTCTTTATCCTCCACGAGAGAGAGAGAAAAAAATTTTGGGAGAGAGAAGGGAAAGGGAAAGGGGAAAAGAGAGAGGGAAGGGAGAGAGAGAGAGAGGGGGAAAGGAAGAAGAAGAGAGAGAGGGGAAAGGGGAAAAGGGAAAAAGAGAGGAGAGAAGAGAAAGGAAGAGAGAGAGAAGAAGGCAAAAACGTCTTGCGCACCCATAAAGTAGCAGCATGTGGGTATCGCAAAAAAAAAACTATCAGAAACACACGCAAATCTTCAATTACTATTATTTTGGTTAAAATGCTTTGATCAGGCGTTCCTTTTTTTGACGTAAACCCAGCCCTGGGCATCGTCTGCTTTTTGAGGGGCGTTTTTGGGAAACTCGGGGAATTGCAGATTTGATTGCGGATTTTTTAAAAAAAGGGGAGGGCAAAAAGGAGACAATTGGATTTTAAATCGTTAAGGTATATTTGATTTATTTAAATCAGGAATGATGAAATGGTCTGGAGATTACTTTAACTAAATAAATAACATCATGAAACGGGGAATTTTCCGATTGGTGGTGTTTTTTATTTAGTTAACCCCAATTTGCTGCGCTATAATTCATTTATCAGAAAAGAAATTGTCAAAGGTAAGCTAAGAAATTCCGCCTATGATATTCTCCATGTAAAAAGTTTTTCCCGGGAAAATATTAAAAGACGAAGAGTTTTAAAAGAATTTTGTTCATGCATATTCTTTAAACTATAATGGCATTTATTAGCGGTTTTACGGTTTTTTTTTTGATAATATTTTAGAACAAACATTTCCCAAGAGACAGTATACTTTTTACGAAAATATATAGGGTATTTTGTAGTGTCTTCCGGAGTAAAATTAACTTATTTTGCTCCCCCTGTTGATCACAAAATACGATTTTTAGCCGCCAAAACCCTTTTTTGATGTTGCCCAGAGTTAAAAGGTCGTACACTTCATTACCCCTTAGAGGTCAAGGGAAAATCGTTAAGGTTTTACATTATTGAAGGACAGCAAAGATAGTGCGTGATTGTCTTATTTCACATCGATATCTAATTGTTTGAGCTTGAATGGGCCTGCATTTTTTTCTAACTCATAGATGGACTTTATATTAAATGAAAAATTTAGGGCCTATGAAAGTTATTTGAAAAATTATTTGCTACACACCATTCACGATGTGCGTCGAGGAGTTTAATGCTTTCGGCCCTGTAGTATGTAGGCAGGTACCGACATCTACTTTTCACGAATTTTTTTTGCCTAACCTAGATGAAGGGGGTTGATTCATCCTCCAGTGCATCCCCCCCGTTTAAATCCATGGGGGGGTTGGGTGGGGGGGGTTTGGGAGGGAAAGTGTGGGGGTGGGTGTTTGGGGGGGGATGTAGAGGGCGTGTGGGGGGGGGGGGTGTGTGGTGGGCGGAGATTGAGGGGGTTGGGGGTGGGTGTGTGGTGGGGGATGTATGATGGGCGTTGGTGGGTGGGTGTGTGGTGGGGTTGGTGGGTGGGGTGTGGTGGGCGGATGGGTGATGGGGTGTGGTGGGTGGGTGGTGGTGGGGGATGTGGAGGGGGGTGGGTGGGGGGGTTTGGTGGGCGGAGGGGAGGGGTGTGGTGGGGGATGGGTGATGGGGTGGGGTGGGTGGGTGTGTGGTGGGGGGTGGGTGCCCGGGTGGTGGTGGGGTGTGGTTTCCCCTGGGAGGACCCCCCTTCCCGTGTTGGCGTGAATAGATGAGAAATTTTCGTTTTGTGCCCGCGATAGGTTCTCTAAAAGGTTTTCTTTTTGTGAATAACAAATACAAATTTTTTTTCTTTATTGCAAAATGTAATATCAATGAAATTTTTAAGTTTTTGACTATACTATAGCAATAATACCCCCATTTTTGGTGCTAAGCCAGAAGATCAACGAAGTTGGGACACATTAAAAAATTCGAGGGTTGGGAAATTGTTCCCAGACGTCGCTGGAGAATTTTAATATTTGGATTTTTCCCTGTTAAGAGCACCTACTCCCTTTTTTACTCTCCTTACCTATTTTAATTTAAATACAGATCCTTTGCAGTCGTGCGCATGAAATGAATTTTAAAATTGGATGAAAATTAAGGAAAAGAAAAAACATTTACGGGAGGATTTTTGAAAAGATTTTCTCATGCGCGCGATTGTGGCCGGGCCTTGAAAACCACCCCACACCACGATGAAAATTTTTTACGGGAAAAAGAGTAAAATAAGTGTATCTGTCAGTTTTCTATGCACGCAAAAGAGTAAAATATAAGTGGCGGAGTTAAATAAGAAATTTACTTCCAAGGGCATGGACAAAATAGCCTATATTAAAAGGGGGGAAAATTTTACCATAAGCTGGCAAACACGGGCGGGCAAGTGGGGGTTTTTTGGGCCCTCCAGCTGTCCGAGGGGGGCTTTTAAAGGTTTTTTGCCCATCCCCTTGGAATAAAATTTTATTATTTAAGCCCCGCCCACAATTTTACTTTTTGCGTGCATAAAAAAATAGCAGAAAATTTCGGCAGCGATATTTTACTTTTTTCCTAAAAAAAATTTACAGTCGTGGGTTGGGTGGTGGTTTCAAGACCCTGGCCAATAGATCGCGCGCATGAGAAAATTTTCAAAATCCCCCCGTAAATGTTTCTTTTTCCCCTTTAATTCTCCCCCAATTCAAATTCATTACATGCGACGACATGCAAAGGATATGTATTTAATTTAATAGTAGGTAAGGGAGTAGAAAGGGAGTAGAGTAGGTGACTTTAACAGGTAAGAAGTCACAAATTTTAAAATTCTCCAGCGACTTTCTGGGAACAAATTTTCCCAAAATCCCTCGAATTTTTAAGTGTCCGAATCTGTGATGTTTGCTGGCTTAGCCCCAAAACTGGTGTATTATTGCTATAGTATAGTCAAATACTTAAATATATCATGAGTGATTTTACATTGCAAAGAAATTAAAATTTGGTATATATGTTATATCACCAAAAAGAAAGCCTTTTAGAAAACTATCGCAGGGCACGAATAGAACTTTTCATCAGTCGATTAGCCCAACACGAGTAGGAAGGTCCGTCTGGTGTAACCACGGGCCACCACACACCCACCACCCCCCAGGACCCACCCCCACCACCCCACCCCCCCCACACCCCCTACCCACCCCCCACCCGCCCACCACCACCCACCACCACACCCCCCATCACCCATCGCCCACCACCCGCCCACCACACCACACCCACCACACGCCATCACCCACCCGCCCACCACACACCCACCACACACCCACCCACCAAAAATCCGCCCAACCACACAACCACAACACGCCCATCCCCCTTTCCGCCCCCCACACGCCCATCATCACCCCCCACCACACACCCACCCACCACACGCCCTCACACACCCCCCAAAAACCCCCCACCACCACCCACCCGCCACACCCCCACCCCCCACACGCCCACATACACCCGCCCCCCACACACCCACCCCCCACACGCCCCCAACACCCCCGCCCCCCACACCCCCCGCCCAGGAGTTAAAGGGGGGAGACCCACTGGAGGATGAATCACAACCAGCATTCATTAGGTTTGGCAAAGAATAATTCGTGAAAGTAGAGTAGGTACACGTAAACCTACATCGACAGGGCCAGAAAGCATTAAACATCCTGACGCACATCGTGAAAGGCGTGTAGCAAATAGATATTTAAATAACAGTTCATAGCGCCCTAAAAATTTCAGTTTTAATATCAAGCCCTTAAGAGTTAGAAAACAATGCTAGGCCCTTCTAAGACTCAAAACAATTAGATATCGATTTGTAAAACAGAAACACGCTACTACTCTTTTGCTGTGCCTTTAATAATGTCAACCCTTTAACGATTTCCTGAGCCTCTGTAAAAGGTAATGAAAATGTACGACATTTTACTCTCGGAACATAAGAAAGAGCTTTTGGAGCGCTACAATGTATTTTTTGGGTGGCAAAAGCAGGGGCGGAGCTTTAAAAAAGTATAATTTTACCCGGAAAGGACACTACAAATACGCCTTTTGGCTTTAAAAAGGGCGGCATTGGGGTTGGAAGACGGCGGCATTTGGCTTTAAAAGACGCAGATCGTGATGTCAGTGCAAGGCACCCCAAGCTTATCAAAGAAAAATTTTCGGACCCTAAGCTTTTGAATTGTACCCATGCGCTGCCCATAATAATTCTTTGATTAAATTTTTTTTATCAAGATAAAAAACCCATTTACCATCACAACTAATAGATCAAATATTATGAGGTACAGCTACCCAAAATGATTGGGAAACGTAAAAATCAGTGTTTCCACTCCAAGTTTTCCTATGCCCGAAAGGACCAATATTTGGCCCCCAGTTTTAAAAGACAAGACACGCCCCAAGCATTTCATACACATCATTTTCCCCGCTCATTAACAGTGCCTTTTAGAATGGTGCCTTTTCACGTGAGTCACAGCCCTTTTTGTGGTGCGAAGGCGGGGAGAGCGAGCTGGAGGGCCAAAAAAAATCCATTAAATTGCCGCCCGTGTTTTGCCAGCTTTTGGTAATTTTCCCCCACTAATATAGTTTTTTAGTATAAAAGGATATGTCACTTTGGAAATGTTTTTTCTATAATATTATAAAAAAAAAAACCGTAAAACACACAAATAAATGCCATTTGAGACTCAAAAAAATATGAAAGAAATAATATTCACTTAAAAATCTCCCCCATTTCATACTTTTCGAGAAAAAAATTTTACATGGAGAATATCAAAAGAAGCGGAATTTTATTCTTTTATTGGAAAATTTAGTTTTCGATAAATGAATACAGATACATAAAATTTGCGTAACTAAAAAAATAACATCATGAAATCGGGTTTTTTTAAATTTTTTCCGATTATGGTGTTATTTTTTTAGTTAACGTAATTTTGCATCCTAATTCATTCATCAGAAAACAAATATATCAAAGGAAAGCTAATAAAATTCCGCTTCTATTGATATTCTCCCTGTAAAAAGTTTTTTTGAAAAGTATTTAAAAGGCGAAGAGTTTAAGGAATATTAAATTAAGTTTTATGCAATTTTTTTGAGTCTCAAATGGCCTTTCTTTGTGTGTTTTTCGGTTTTTTTGATAATATTTTAGAAAAAACATTTCCCAGATGACAGTTACCCTTTTATACTAATAAACATATATTTTTGAAGGGGAAAATTACCATAAGTGGAAAAAAAGGGGGGCAAGTGGAGTTTGTTTGGTCCTCCCGCTCGCCCGACGGCGGCATTTGGGTTGAAGCCCCTAGATCGTGCTCATGCAAGGGGCCTATATTGAAGCAAGGAAGATAGGAAAGTTCTCTAGCTTCCTGATTTAAAGCTAAAGGAAAAGTGTAAAAACCTCACTCTGTAGGGGGAGGGGAAAGACAACGCTTTAGTCAGAGATCGAAGTAGTGGGTTTTTCCTTTTTTTTTACAATGCATGTATTTTCGGAAATTTCGATTTGTTTCCCGATTGGGCCTTTTTTATCGAAATTTTGTGTTTTTTAGCAATCATCTTAGGGTTTTCGATTTTTGAGTGGCAACACGGCGTTGGCAAAGAGCAAGAGTCGGTCGCTGACGAGAGGGAGCGAGCTGTTTTTGTTTTTTTAGGTCGTTTTTTAAGGACAAATCGCGGCGAATTATGAGGTGTCAGATGAAGGGGTGGTGGCCCGGGCGGTGGTGTATGCCTGGCCTCGGCACAGTTACTCAGGCCCCGAAAAATGGGAAGGAAATGATACTGTTTTCCCCAGTTCATTTTTCATTTTTTAATCCCATTTTTATTTTTACAGGTGAAAAAACCCTCAGCTGCTGCCAGGATAAATTTACAACTATTTTAATTGAATTTTGCTGCTGTGTGTTTTATGTAGTCATGATTTATGAAATGCATCACGGGTTTATTTCAGATTAACACCCCTCTGGCTGGGACGACCAACGCAGGACTTAATCTTTGTAATCCCAAGCAATGATTTGGTTTTAAAAAACCCTTTTTTCCCGGATGTAGACAAACCTTCGTCATTAAAGGGTTTTAATGGACGAGAGTTTTACGGTCGTTTCAGAGACACCCAATATTTTTCTTGCCACAATAGGGTTTGTTCTAATGGGGTAGTTTATTTTGCGCAAACCAAAAAAATAATATATAATTTAGGTTAAGGGTTTGGTTAGTTTTTTAAAACCCATAAGGGGGGTTGGTTTGATTTGGTTTCATTAAAACAAGGTTTGGTTAGGTTTTATTTTTTTTTTTTTTAATTTTTTTTTTTTTTTTTTTTTTTTTTTTTTTTTTTTTTTTTTTTTTTTTTTTTTTTTTTTTTTAGCCAAAATAAAAAAAAGCACCTATTGAGGCCAAAAAAAATTTTTTGGTGTCACTGAAAAAAGACCCTTTAAACTCCTCCATTTTTACCCCTAATATATTTCATACCCCAAAAAAAAAAAAAAAAAAAAAAAAAAAAAAAAAAAAAAAAAAAAAAAAAAAATAAAAATATATATATTTTTTAAAAATTTTATATTTTNTTTTTCAAATTCTGAATCTCTGTCTATAGATCTCAGGGTCCACTCTCACAGTTGGTAACACAGCCTCCTTCACAACCTGATATTCATTACATTCCTCTACACTCAAACCTGCATAAGCCTCTCTTGCTCTACCTCTGAATTTTGTCTATACTAATAAAGCCCATTCATCCTCATAGTAGGGTCACTTAGGGCGATTCGCTTCACATTAGGTGAAGGAAGTATTTTGAGGGTCTTATCCTAAGCATTTTGTGCCGCTGAATCCGAAAATCGTAGTTGGGTCACTCGTTAGCGGTAAGTTTTCGCGCAATTTGCAATTTGGCAATTTGGCAATAAAATTGGCAATTACAAATTGCAGAATGAGAACCAGACGTCGTAGAGACCTCGTTTTGGACTCAAATTGAAGCTTATTAAGAGTGCATAAAATGTTATTGAGTACTCCGTGGTTGTATCTGTTCGCATTACTGAACTATAATGGAAATTAGAGATAAGTGGAAAAAAATGGAAAAAAATATAAAAGGAATAATTTTGGCCTTAATTTCACATCAAAAGTCATGAAATGTTTCTGGCTGTATCTGTTCTCATAAAGGCACTACCGTCTGATTAATAGAAAATGGTAACTTTTCTCTGACTGTCCCCTCATGGTCGTATTTTATGACATACGGTAATGAAATTTCGCAAATAAATGTAAAATTTCATTGGTCCATAAAGGCAAAGTCCATGGGAGGTCCTGCATCGTCAGCCTACCAATACATTCAAAACGCTGGGCAAGAAAGCCAAAGTTTCAATCGGAGGGAAGCAGGTGATTGTCACGGGATCCTCAGACTTCACTCGGCGCCTGCTGCTCGCCCTCCAACTCGACAGCAGTCTGGACCTTCGCACCATCATCTCCAACTATGAGCTCTCCCTGTTCCCTCTTGCCCTCTTTGACGACCAAGGCCACCCGCGGGTCACGACAAAAAGTGCCCTTCTCAGGGTTCTGGAGAAGATGAACGCGGCGGTCTCCACGGCCTCGCAAACCCTTTCATCCTCTCGCGTGCTGGTCCTCGACGGGATGGCTATCCTTCAGCAGCACCCCGTTTCCGGCTCAGCAAACTTTAAGGACCTGGTTGGATCCCTCCTGCAGAGAGTTGCCCAACTGGGTGTTGGCTACGGGGAGTTGCACCTTGTCTTTGACAGGTACGACATCGGCGCGTCCCTCAAAGACAGACGAGGGAACAGCGAGCCCGAGGTGGAGGATACGATATCGACATCCAAGCAGCGACGAGGATCAAAGCTGGAATGACCATGGCTAACATCTTGTCCACCAAAAGCAACAAGACTGCTATGACCTCTCTCATTGCCTCCCAAATCCAGCACCATTCATGGGGATTACGCATCGTCTGCGCGTGGCGCGACAAAGCCGTGGCAACTTCTGGACCGGACGGAGCCAAGTTCGCTTCAGAACAAGAGGAAGCGGACACTAAGATGATATATCATCTCTCCATGCTCGACAAAGATGTGGAGGCAACCGTAGTTTCTCCGGACACTGACGTCCTCGTCCTCCTCCTCCGACACTTCCCCAAGATACCTCCCAACACGTGCCTCCAGCCTGGCAAGACGACTTTCAACGTTCAGCTCATCCACGATGAACTGGGCTCTCACGCGGATGTGATCACGTCCTTCCATGCTCTGACTGGTTGCGACACCACTTGCGCCCTCTTCAGGAAAGGCAAGTTGCAAGCTTGGCCTGTGTTCCAGGCGGCCGACCAGGTAACCCTCGACGCTTTGGGTACACTCCGAAGCCCTGGTCCGCTGACGCAAGAGAGCCTGGACGTGCTGTGCCGATTCGTGAGCAGAATTTACGGATATACCTGCTCTCTGCCGCAGGCGAGGTGGACGGCACTTCAGAAGAAGAAGGTTGGAGCAGCACTGGCCCCTCCGACAGTCAACGCCACCACCCAGCACATTATGCGAGCCCAGCTACAGGCCGTCGTCTGGGAGGGGGCTGTGAAGAAGGAGTTGGTGACCCTCGACCCGACCAAGTACGGCTACGGACCAAACCTGGCGCCTATCCCTTCCACCCTGCCTCCCGCCCCGCAAAGTATCATGGATGGGATGCAGTGCGGATGCAAGACGAACTGCTCGACCAATCGCTGCCGCTGTCAACGCCTGCAGACTCCTTGTTCGGAGCTTTGCGATTGCTCCCCCGAGATGTGCATCAACGACGAGGAAGATCGAGGACGTCGATGGCGTAGACGACTAGATATTCGATTTTTTTCAACTTGTGAACGCTCGCTATCGCAAGTAAGGGATTTTTTTTGTGTTCTAATTGTTATTTTCCAAAATACGCGGAGGAGACTCGGTTTCGTTGTTTGAAATTTTGTGTTCTGGATTAATACTCGGGTCACTTCGGGCGGAAAAAAGGCTTTCGCTTCACCTTAGGTGAAGGAAGTATTTTGAGGGTCTTATCCTAAGCATTTTTCAGTTGAAATACCCTGTTCTACGCAATAATTGTACCCACCCTTGCACAATTCGTTAATTAATGTGTCCTAAGAACAATTGTTTGTTATTTTACTTTTTTTACTAATTAAAATTTAGTTTTTAATTATTAAGAACTCAGGCTTTAAGGCCCAAATTATTCCTTTCATATTTTTTCCCAATTTTTTTCCACTTATCTCTAATTTCCATTATAGATCAGTAATCCGACAGATACAACCAGGAGTACTCAATAACATTTTATGCACTCTTAATAAGCCTTCAATTTGAGTCCAAAACGAGGTCTCTACGACGTCTGGTTCTCATTCTGCAATTTGTAATTGCCAATTTTATTGCCAAATTGCCAAATTGCAAATTGCGCGAAAACTTACCGCTAACGAGTGACCCAACTACGATTTTCGGATTCAGCGGCACAAAATGCTTAGGATAAGACCCTCAAAATACTTCCTTCACCTAAGGTGAAGCGAAAGCCTTTTTTCCGCCCTAAGTGACCCGACTATCAGGCCAACCTCTCAATATTGCCACCTTTTCAAATTGCAGAAAGTAATTTTCTGCTTCCTCCTCCACAAATTCTGGCACAAAATGAACTTTTCCATCATTTGATCTTCCCCTGTGACCACCACTATCTACTTCCATTTTCTTAATTTGCACATCTGCCTCTGTTATAGTTTTCTCTTTTTCAACTTCTGCCTCCATCCTCACTGCCACATTTTTCTCTCTCTGCAACCTGATCTCCATTTCCATCAACCTCAGCCTCTGTGATAATGCTTGCTCACTATCAGTCACTTCACTCCCCTGTTCCTCCAGGCTCTTTCCTTCCAAACCCATCCTTTTTCTTTCATCTTCATCCTGATCTTCACTTAATACACCCAAGTCTATTAATTCCGTCACTAATTATCTCTGCATATCCTCCTTGAGCCTAGATATCAACTCTATTTCAAATTTATCTGCTAATTTCTTTAACTCCTCCCTTATACACTGATATAGGTAGTGCACCTCACGATGAACCATAAAGTTGCTCACATTTCCCTCCATCATAGCTATAGGAGTGTACAGAGCTTACCACAGTACTGAAGTGCAGAGAGAGTAAGCCGGCAGAGTTGACACTGTGGCAGGTTGCAGGGTTGGGAGGGTGGCAGGGTAGCAGTGTAGGCTATAGCTCCACGTGGTTTCCCCTGGTCCACACACAAGATCAAAACATCCCGGTCAGGCCCCCCCAAAAATCTGTTACGTCCCAGCCAGCCACCTTCACCACACTGCGCTCCTTGCTGCAAAACATGCACAGTAAATATTGTCAATAAACCCAACACTGGGACCTTGCTTCTCCCTTAGAGAAGTCATCCCGGGCTGGCTGGTTGGCAACTAGATTTTCACTCCTCACACCTCACTCTCACAACCACACCTCACTCTCACAACCACCAGGCAAATATTGACTCATTTCTCCTATTTTAACATATAATATATTTTCAATCTCAAACATGTACATAAACAAATAAATGAATTAATGATTGCCCTGTGATGTTTTCAAACATCAAATAAATTATGAAATCATCCCACAACACAGTCTGCACCATCTCACGTCATCAACACTCCAATCATACATACAATCACACAACAAAGCAAAGAAAAATATCTGTGATAGCCCTTTGATGACTAAGCATCAATCCACCAATCACCATCACCACATAAACCAGCTACTCGCCAAAATTAAAGCACACACCATCACAACCCATCAGGCTACACGCCAGTCAAGCACATACACAAACCCACACACCAGGCTACACGCCTCCGACACAACCAGTTGCTGCTCACGCCACACACCTCTGGCACACACACCCCATACACCATACACCATCAGTCAATCACACACCAAGTCAAGCACACACCAAAACACACAATTTACTTCCCTTATACTACTCTCAGCAAAAACACGTGGCCTATCCACGGAGCCTCCACAGCCAGCTCCTCACATTAAGCTGCCCAAACCCATAAAGAGAGTCCCGCTCCACCTGGCTATCCACCTCATAAACATGCTCGCTTAATTAACGGGACCACAATCATCCTCAGAAAATGTTTTAGGGGTGACTAAGGGTAACACCCCATAGAAAATGCTTTAGGGGTGACTAAGGGTAACATGGGTTGATGTTCTTCCTCGCAAAAAAAGCACATTTATTTCTGACTTCACTTGAAATTTAACCCAATATTTAGGAATGGCACCTGTTCTTTGAGTAGGTCTTGGTGATGGTTTACGCGCTGGTCAAGCTTGAAACTTATTTATCGGTTTCTTTCCCATCGTAACTTTAGTAGAGCGGGAAAAACTGCCCACCAATGAGGGCTCCCTAAACTCTAAAGGTGGCTGATATCGCTGATTAACTTTAGGTCTAGCTATCTCAATCTCCCTGTGGGGGGGTTCCTGCTTCAATACCTTGTAAAGTTTGCACTCTTGTAATAATCCCTCCTCTATTTCCTTGACCGTGAAGTAAATTTCTATTGTACTATGATTTAAGCGGTTCCGCATCCTGGTTTGGGAGTTTTCCTCCATATCATGATACTAACCATCCAGTCTGATTTTGTCAATGGTTTTATGCGCTTCAATGGCCCTTAGTTGTGCACTTAAAGTTATTCTGAACTTTTCCAATTCTCTGGATTGTGAGAAGGGCTCAGTAGATCCATGAACTTGCAGAAAGATTCTTTGTTATCTGATCTTTATCTTCATAATTATCTCTAAGAATCTTGAGTGCCACTTATAATTGGCCATTTTCTACTGTAATTTTCCCTTTTCCAGCAAAAATGCCGGACCTCTCAACTGACCTAACAAATAGGTTAATTTATGCCCCCTCTGCTAGATCAGTCCTATTATCAATTATTGAATCTATCCCCCAAAGAATACCATTTCTCACCCTCAAAAAAGGGGCAATGACAAATCTGGTAAATTAAGTTGGGGTAAAAAGGCTTTGGCTGTGGGTTTCTGATCACGCACTAAGGTTGTCATATGTGATTACTGTTTTCCATGTTTTGGGACTTCTTGGATCAAAATTTAGACTCATAATTAATTAATTCTTTATCCCCAGCTTCTAATAATTGAAAGTAAGCCTCTTCATAATTATCCCATTTAGTTTTTTGCATTAGCAGACCAGACTTTAAACTATTATAGTCAATAGGGATAGTCCCAGGTGCTGACTCACACTTATTATAAATTCGTGTAAGCCAACCTAATTTAGCCGCCAATGCTTTAATAACCGTCATGATTTTAATTGATTAAATGAAATGAATAGATTAAAATTAAAATAACAAGTTGGATAAATGTTTATGAGTTAGGGTTCCCTATTAAATGAATTCTAAGTGTGGGTGTGCTGTTGGCTGGCCTAACAAGGCGCATAACCAGGCCTATAACCACCCATCACTTTATTTAAACTAACTAACTTCATATTCATTGTTGGCGGATGGAATCTTAAATGCGGCCTGTGTCGTGGCTAACTTGTAGCTCAGCGGACAGGTACGGCGGGCAGGTACGGCGGCCTATTTATGGCGGCCTGGTATTTGATTGTTTAAGCCAAAGGGGGCGGGGAAACTAGTGTTTCCTCTGTATCAGACCAGTATCCACCTAGTGCTTGGATACCATCCCACTCCCCTTTCTTCAACTTTATGAAATTTATGAATTTGGCTTTTACAAAGTAAAACTCGCTAGTCCAGTGCACGCCATCCGAGAGAGATCTGCTCCAAAAGGCTGTGCGTTTAAATGTACTACTACATAGCCTTTTAATCTCTCCCTTTAAGGCCCTATTTATAGAATCTTTGACTTATCATAGCTGAGTTGCTCACCAGGTGATGTCTAGGAGATCGAGGTCTT
>JACEEZ010019500.1:0-10895 GCA_016584305.1 Chionoecetes opilio | reverse complement strand
CCCCGATTTTAAAATTTTAAACAAATTTTCCCCCATCAGCCCCCAATTTTTGTCCAACCAGATAAATTCCAGAAACTTACCATTGTTACAAAATTTAAGGAATCCCCCAAAACCAACGCCAAATTTTAATCTGGCCTTTTTATTTCTTATTTTAGGAGTTGCATGCCCCATATGTTTGGAGGCCTATATTTTACACCCAAATTTCAAGTTTTAATTAATTTACTTATGCTTTCATCGTTTATAATTTTATAGGGCCCATATTGTAGTAGTAGAGTTTTTAATACAAATTTAAATTGATTTATTATATATTTTAGTTTCTTTTTAAATTTACTGTTTATGGAACCTATATTATTATTATGTAGTATATAATATATATTATATATATAATATATATATATATTACTATATATATATATATTATATATATATATATTATATATATATATATATATTATATGTATATATATATATATATATATATAATATATATATATGATTTTATATACTTATATATATATAGTTATATATATTATATATATGTAATATATATTATATATTATATATATATATATATGTATATATATATATATATGTATATATATACTGTATATATATATATATTATATATATGTATATATATACTGTATATATATTATTGTATATTTTATAAAAATTGTTATATATACTGTATATATAAAATATATGTATATATATATATATATAAATGTATATATATATATTATAGTATATATATACTGTTTTATATATATATATGTATATATATATTATGTATATAATATATACTGAAATATTTTATATATATATATATATATATATATATATAGTTAATAATGTATATATATATCTGTATATATATTATTATAATATGTATATATATATATATATATATATATATGTGTATATATTACTGTATATATATATATTATATATATATTAAAATATATATTTTATATGTATAATATATATATTTTATATATATATGTATTTAATATATATATAAAATTATATATATAATATATATTATAGATATAAATATATTATATATATAATAATAATAATATATATATAGATATATATTATATATTATATTACTATATATATATATATATATAATATATATTTATATATATATTATTTGTATATATATATATATATATACTGTATATAATATATATTTATATATATATAATATATATACTGTATATATATAATATTACTGTATATTAAAATATTACTTTTATATATATTAAAAATATAATATATATACTTATATATATATATTACTGTATATATATATATTATACTGTATAAAATATATACTATAAAATATATATATGTATATATTTTAATATACTGTATATATATATATTTTAATATTTTATTAATATATATACTGTATATATAATATATATATTTTATAGATATATATAGTATATAAAATATTTTACAGTAATATATATACATATTTTATATATATATATATAACATAAAATATATATACATATTATATAATATATATATATATATACAGTATATATATAATATATATATATATATATATATATAAAAAGATATAATATAATATTATAAAAAATATTTATATATACGTTTTATATATAATATTTTATATATATATATACTATATATAATATATATATATTTTTATACTAGATATATATATATATATTAAATATAATAATATATACATATATATACATATATTTAGGGTGGCATTTAAAAAAATAGATTTTTTATTTTTAATGCGTGCGGGGGGTTTTTTTTCTGGTTCCTTTCCCGTAAAAAATAACGTATGCAAATTTGTTTTGAAAAATATTAATATTTAAAGGTCGCGAATCGAGGTAAAAGTTGAGATTTTGGGGGCAATTTCAAGATTATCAAATTCGTTTTGACGTTGTTGTTACACTATAATTGGATGTTTAAAAAGGCATTTCTTAGTCATTTTCATATTGTTTATTGAAATTTCACCAGTTTTGGTCACACCGGAATGCTGGTCTACTCCAGGTCCCCCTCTCTTGCAGAGTATTAGCCCCCCCGGGGGGGGGGGGGGATCATGGGCAGTGGGCACCCATCTCTCACTCTATGTGGCCTGGTTAGCAGTCGCAGTCGACTTGCGGGCGTCGGGGTACCGCTTTCTGTGGTCCTCAACGACCTGCAGGAGGAACTGGCGTTTGTTTCCTCGTCCTTCGTGAGGGGCCTGGTTGTGGGGCCTGCATCAGCCCCAAACACCGCGCTCAGCGAAGTCATTCACCACCCGCAGCTCCCGGACTACACACGGCGGCTTGGTAGCTGCTGTCCTCCTCCCAGTCGGCTGGACCCTTGTTGAGGAACCCCGCCTCCTGGTCGAGGATCTTGAAAAAGCTGCTTGGACGACGGCGTGACGAAGCTGGGCCACCGTCTTGGTCGCGAGAGCGGCGCTCTTGATGTCCACTGCGGACTTGGGGGGCGGGTCCTCGTCCTCCTCCTCCTCCTCCTGCAAGTCTATGGCCCTGGACCATGTCTCGCTTGACCCTGAGGGGAAGGTTTCGGGGTCGAAGAGTGCCAGAGCCACCAGCCGCCGCTCAAGTACCAAAAGGTGGCGGCCCGAAGCCCGGGGGACTGTCCCCCTTCGACAGCTCCTTGTCGGGGTAGGAGCGGAGCGCGTTCACGAAGGCCAGGCCCCAGCGCCGGCGCAGCAGCGGCGAGTGGAGTCCGAACCAGGCGGCGGCGTACTTTGCGGACGACGAACAGCGCACAGCGCCTGATGCCCTGGGCCTCGGCTGCCGTCAGCCGGAACTGCCCCTGAAGAGGAAGACCTTCACAGCGTAGATCCCCCTTTGCCATCCACCTGGCCCGGGTGGAGCGGTCCGGGGCGGGAGAAGCGGATGCCGCGCTTCGGAACTCCGCCGAGAGCAATTACGCAGAGCTCCAGAAGTTCCCGGTAGTCGGCCCGGGGCGGGGCCCGTGGTCGAGGAAGCGGCGGAAGTTGACCAGCAGCTCGTCCCGCTCCGGAACGTCATCGGCGGGGAAAGGCTTTCCCGGGGTGGTTTCCCGTCGATGAACTCCCACCCGCCTTGGAACCTCTTGAACAGCTGGATGTCGGGGCCGCTCGAACTCCAAGGCAGGTGGAAAAAGGCCTTCTCCAGGACCAGCTCGTACACGTGGTTTCCGGCAGGCCAGGTGGAGGACGGGCCGCCCTCAGCTTCTGCTCGATGAGGGTACAAGCCCCGTTCACCAGCCCGCTGTTCACCGCCGTTGGTGTCGAAGCTGAGACCCCGGGACCCGCTCCTCCAGCTCCCAGTCCTCCAGCGCTGTGAGCACGGCCTGAGCGCAGTCCTGTGCTCGCCCGACGGGAGCTTGGGGACGGTGAGGAGCTTGACCATCCGCCCCCCGACACCAGGACCGGGAGCCGGTCGACGCTCCCTCCCCCGCCATCGCTCTCCGGGACGATCTTTCCGTCCCCATGGGACGATGAGAACGGCGTCGGGGTTTTAACACGGCCTTGATTCCTTGGCAGCCCTTCTCGGAACTTCATCCGAGCGCGCCTGAAGGATTCGCGGTTCAGCACCAGCTCGGCGGGGGTCGTGTCCTAAGTTCCGTGCTGCAGCTGACAACACGTGAACCGCATTTCGGTTGGACACCTTGGTCCGGTCGAGCGCGGCGGCCAGTTCACTGTTGAGGACGGACTTTCGCACGCTCGCCCGCATGCCTTCGGAGTATGTGCCGACGTTGAGGGCCTCTCGTCGTCGCCATCGTTGAAGACGTTCCCTTCGTGTGCGCGCCCAACGGCCGGGTAGGACTGTTGCCGGCACTGGCACTGGAGTCGGAAGAACTGCCCGCGGAAGAACTGCCCGAAAGCCACAACGGACCGGTCAAGCTCAAGGCACACTTTCGCCTCCGCTTCCGCCCGCCGGCGATTCGTTGACTCCAACTTCTCCTTGACCTTCTTCTCTTTGACAGCAAGGGACATGTCTCGAGAACCGCCAGAGAACCGCGGGGCTCGTCCTCCCTTTGGGCCAGCAGGAAGGACCGGTCCTCTTCCTCTGTGGGGTGGTAAGGCATCTTGGTGCGCGATGTCGAAGAGGCGGGCGCAGGGATGCGACGAATGCCTCTTCCCTCGCCACCTGGGTCGGCCCGCGCTTCGACTTGCCCCTTCTTCAAGGAGACCCACTCATCGTAGAGTCGGATGAGTTTGTCGCGCGCCCGGTGGGCTGCCTGGACTGGAATGCGTGCCCGGCCCAGAATGCGAGTACCTCATCGATCACCTTGGCCGCCGCGGGCTTCTTCTCGTGCTTCAGTTCCAAATGAAGGTGCAGGAACAGACGGAGAGCTTGTCCTCGTGTTGGGAGTCGGCTTCCCGTAAAATTCGTTCAGTGTACTATGTACAAGGTACACAGTCGTGTTTTACCTAGTTCGTCGCCATCGCAACTCTGGGAAACAGGAGAGGGAAGGCTATTATTAGTCAATTATATAAAAATTTATGTAATGCGTCAAAAGAAGAAACATGTCAAATGGATGAGGATGATTGGAAATTCCCTGAGGAAAAGCACTTTTTTGGGCAACAAAAATGTAACAGAGCGAATAAAAAACGAACCGAACTGTTTTAGAGGCGTTTGGTAAACAGTTTCTAAAAAGGGCCCCTGGTGCCAACCGACACTCCTTCCGGTCGAAACGTGCACTAAGACTGAGCCAACCAACGGGCAAAATACGGCCCCGGAACGCGGGCTAACGAGTTTTTGCCTGTTTTGGCCTGACCCGGCCTGGCTCCGATCGACCGGAAGTGGTGTAATAAACAATTGTTAGACAAAAAAAGCCAAAATACGTCGGAAATGCAATTTAATGATGGAAAATGTTGTTCGAAATATGTTTAAAATAATTTGAAAAAGTTTATTTTTTCCCGAAAAAAAATCAACTTGACCTCAATTCGCGACCTCTAAATATTAATATTTTTTTAAATCCTTTTGCACACATTATTTTGTACGGGAAAAGAAAACCCGGGAAAACCACCCGCACACCTAAAAATCGGATAAAATAAAATTCACTATAGGCTAAGTGCCCCCCTAATATATATACATATATATATATATATATATATATATATATATATATATATATATTTTATATAATATATACTGTATTATATATTATATACTGTATATATATAATATATATATATTTACTGTAATATATAATATATATATTATGTATATATATATATGTATATATATGTATATGTATTTTATATACTATTATATATATATATATATATATAATATATTTTTATATATCAAAATATATACATATATATATAATATTAAAATATATATATATATGTATATATACATATATATATATATAATATACAGTATATATATATATATATATATTATATATATATATATATTATATATCGTACTGTATATATATATATTATATATTATATAAATATATTCAGTATATATATTATATATATTTTATATATATGTATATTATGTATATATATTTTGTATATTATATGTAAAATATTATGTATATATACAGTATATATATATTATATAATATAATATATATATATAAGTATATATTTTATATATACGTAATATATATAAAAATATATATGTGTATATATATATATATATATATGTGTATATATATATATATATATATGTTATATATATATATATATGTGATATATATATATATTATTGTGTAATATATATATATATATGTGTAATAAAATATATATATGTGTATTATATATATATGTGTATATATATAAAATATATATGTGTATATATATTATATATATTATATTTTATATTACACTATATATATATGATATATATATATTTTATATATATATCATGTAATATATATATATATATATATGTTATATATATATATATATCTTATATATATATATATTTTATATATATATAATATATATATATATATATAATATATATATACTGTGTTATATATCTATATATATATATACTGTTATTATATATTTTATAATATAATTTATATATTTAATAAATTTATATTAATATATATAATATAATATATATTTGACAAAAAATGTGTTTTTCAAGAATGATTGTAAAATCAATTAAAGGACACTAATTTTATTTGACCAAATACCATTACAGATCGGAGAACCCTTCACAGCAAGAGTGATGCTGAATTTGTTGTGATTCCCCCCAAAAAAGTTTCCCATGTCTGATCTCTTGGGGAAATTAGAGATCAACTTCCGCCAAAATGATTTGAGAGGTAATTTTTTTCCCCCTCAATACAATTTTTTTTTGCAAGCTGTTATTGAAATTTATACACTCCATTTTGAAACTATGGCTTTACTTCATGGTAACAAAAAAACCCCATTATTTTCATGATGTGGAGATCATATTATAGTGAAAATGAGTGGTTTGTTAAAGGGGGAGTTTTTTCCTCCCAAAGGATTTCCTGTTCCCCCCATACCCCCAAAACACTGATTGCGATACGATGCATGGCAAGGGAGATCCCCCAAAGGACTTTAGGTGACTCCCTGATGGCACAAACGACGTCAGCAAATGTCTGAAGATACTCCAGGCAAATAAAAGTCTCCAGCAGGAGACATTATATAATACCCCCCTTAGGGCCCAAAAACCTGAACCAAACATTCAAAGATTTTAGACATCAGGGGAGCCTGGTGTTTAAGGGAGCAATGACTGTACCACATTGCGTATTGAAACCGTCGGTTGAAAACAGAGGGTTTCGTTGCGGGAAAGGTTATTTTTTTTTAACTTTCAAGCTGTTAGGGGCCAGATTCTTTTCCCAAAATGTTGTTGCCCGTTGGCCCGGGGGAGTGTCCATGACAGTAGAATTTTTGGAAATAGTAGGCTCTACGCTGGGGTAAAAAATTAAAACCCTAGGTATCACCACTGGACGATCGTGGAACCCTTTGAGCGATATCTTTTAACTCCAGTGTCAGACCAAAGTAATGCACACGGACAGAATAACACATCTTTCCCAAAAACAAGAAATACCATTGAACGTGCATTTGGTGTTTTGAAAAGGAGATTTGGATATTTAGGGATAAAGGGTAAGAACAGATCTAGAAACTCCAAAGCTATGATTGTTGATGTATGGTACTGACAACAACTGTTAAAAAGACTGTTTTGCCCAAAGAGGGGGCCCGGGCCCCTCAACATCAATTACCATCCCATGATAATGGGTCCCGGTACAGTACGGGGAAATCTTCAAGGGAGATTGAAACGACAACAATAATCAGGGTTTACTTTTAAGCAGGTACGGGGCATCAAAAAAGTCAAAGGGGAGAAGTTTTTTTTCCCTCCCACCCTTTCCCCAGGCTACAAGGTTTCTCTTAACCCCTCCCCTTTTATGCTTTGCCATACTCCCATATGCCCTCTGATGTCGGGCATTTTCCCCTTTTTTCAACCCATTACTTATTCTTTTATTTTCTTCATAGCAAATTACAGACTTGTTGTATGAACTTCTTTGCTTTCCAAATTTGTTGGGGCATGAGTCAATACAAGTAACACATTACTATTTGATCGTTAAATTTTCCTGTGACATGGTGGTACCTTTTCAGAGAAATTAAACAAATTTTCTTTTTATTGATATAAAGCATGTTAGAAATACTCAGCTACCACCAGATGTATGATTATTGTATTTTTTCTGTATAAATCATCATTAGTAATAATGTGTAAATGAAAATATATTAAGGGGTAGATAAAATTTCCCTTTTTTTTTTCCTTCATAAAAAAATAAGAAAAAAAGGAAACTACACGAGGGCCGCGAGACCACACTTGGTAGTTCCCATTACTTTTTTTCAAATTGCCCCGACCTTCCCTTTTGTGTTAGAGATGTACGCATTTTAAAACCATTACATTTAACCTTGATCCCAAAAGCCACCTTAAATCATTTGCACCCCAAAAAAAACTCTGAATAAAGAAACAGTCGCTGTGTAAAAAGTACAGTTTTTTTAATATTTCCAGTTTTCTTTTTGCTGTTTCGCCTTTATTTTTTATTCCTCAAATTTGACAGCATATTTTTTATTTTTTAGTTCACAAAATATCCTTTCCCCCGTTGATCTTTCTTACATCCTCTGCCTTCCTCTCGTTGATCTTGCTTACATCCTCGTGTCCTTTTTCCCGGTCAATGTGGCTATGCTCACCGTCGTCAAGGGCCCCCCGGGGCGCCCGCCAAAATTGCGTTCTGCTGCAGAAAGGGGCGGTCCTGGCCGGTCCGGTTCCCCCTAATACTTCCAGATTCAAGATTTTCTGGAAAAAAAAGGAGAAAGAACATTAAAATCAAAACCCTAAAAAAGGATAAATTCCCGTACCTTTAATACCTGCCCTATAACAAAAATTATGTAATGGATCATGTTCACACCATATTAACAATTTGGGGGAAAGATTAATTTTAAAACGTTGCATATCTCGTTTTTCTACCCTTAGGAGACCATATATCTGTTAAAGCATGGAGTGGTGATTTCCAAACTTCTGGAAATCAGTGAAAAAAGGCTTTTACGTGACCGGGGGCATAAAATGGGGGATCCCGGCATAAACCAAAAAATAAACCTAGGTTTTAGGTAATTTTTATTGATTTATTTCGTTAGATTAGAGAAATCTTTTTTGCATCCCCGGTTTTCCCCCAAACGGATCGTCAGCCAGCTCAGGCGGCGCGCCTTTCACTGTTTACCTTTATGGAAAAATGTCGCCGATAGGAATTTTCGCAGAAACACTAACCCAAAATTTCGCTACATTGAACTTTTTTGGGGACGTTCCACTTTTGTAAAAAGAAAAAGGGAAATAAAAATATTTCTTTTTGGGGCACCAATTTATGTTTGTCCCCAAAAAAAAAAAAAAAAGTGACATTTGGGAACGAACCTGACCAACTCTGGGGTTTGCCCCCCCAAACTCCCTCGCTTGTTATAACCTAACCGAGACATTGGAAACTAGCCGAATAAGCAACCTAATTTCAAGCTGTTTTTGGTATAAATCCCGAATGTAGAAACACTGTTAAAAAGGGATTTAAAAGCCTCCTATTAATTGGAGGTTATAAAACAAGAACTGCGCGGGGCGCTACCGCCGTTTCCACTTACGTTTTTTTTCTATTAGGTTTTTCTCAGTATACGTGCAGTATTAAATTTACTTCACGTAAACCCTTCAAAACTTTATCATTAAATTTTATTAAAAAATTTTGAGTTGTCTAATAGCGCGCGCACACACCTCCCCGCCGAAGTCCACAAAACCCCTTTTGGAGGGTTTGGGTTAAAGGTTAAAATCGTCCGGGAAACTCGAGGGGGGGAAACCCACCATTTGGAGGAAGGTGCAGCAGTTCGTAATCAGTTGTTTTGTTCCGTAGAGTCTACATCAAAAAAAGGGTTTTAAAGGCAGTTACCAGATTATTTTAAATGCGTAAAATGAGACAAAAAAATTCCCAAGATGCTATGCTTTTGAATTTGGGGGCAAACTTGACAACTAAATTTTGAAACGTCACCAGGTTGACGGAAAAAAATCAAAATCAGTTTTACGGTAAAATCTCGTTTCTTAGAAACAATTAAAACACCCCGGTTACGAAAAAAAGTGTACGAAAAAACCTGTAACTTTTTTGGGGGTTAGGGAATAATCCTCCGATAGGTTGGGGAGAGCGGGCCCTTTTGCGGCGGGGGGTGGGTGGCGAATGTGGGCTGGGCACTTGTTTTTGTAAATACGTCACTTTTCGGTTTCTGAGCGAAAAGGGTTATTCGTTTAAAACCAGCTAAAAAATAAAAGCAAAAAATGGGCTTACCCGCTAATAATTGGGGTGAAAAATTTCTGGCTTGCTTGCTGTACAAAAGCGTCGTTGTAAACAAACACTCAGTTTCGAGTCAGTTAAGGTCGCGTAGCGCACGACGCGGGATTTTGTGTTTTATTGCACGCTTTTTAGCTGCAAGGCTGTCCCTTTATTTCGGGGTCCACCCTTTTGGGTTTAATGTTTTGAAAAGACGCCTATACGCATCGGTATTGAGGATTGTATGCTAAGTAAGCTTACCGGGGAATTCATGCCTGCTACATTTATGTCGTTTCTTTTTTGAGTAAAAATTCCCAACGGTGTTCGTTAAGATTCTTTTTTTTTTTTTCTGAAATTTCCTTTCGATAATCAAAAAACTTTTTTTTTTACTTCGACTTCGCTGTCTTTTGATGTTTAAAGCTGGGAAAATAACGCCCCCGTGGTACTGCTCTAAATTCGGGTCCCACGTTAAAGTTTTCTGACCAAGATTTCGTTTTTGTGAAAAAGATTAGAATATTTTGGCCCCTGTGGATATCCACGTGTTGGGTTTTAAAACATTTTTTGGAGATTTTTAATAGAGTGTGCCCCCAAAGTGTTGTAAGCGAGGGCCCCCAAATAGTAAAAGGGGAAAATTAAAAAACACCGAATATTAGCTTTCGTTCTGGGAAATAAATTTCCCCATTTGTTCATAAAGTTCTTCGCAATTGTATTTATTGAGCTGGAGGTCGAAAACAAAGGGCCCAATTTCTACTTTTGAGAATGAGATTTAGTTTAACGAAAATTAATTACGTTTTCATTTCGTGCTAGTCTACAAGGGGATGAAGGCAGGACTTAATATAAAAAATACACCCTCTGCTCTTTAAAAACTTTCTGAGTTTAAAAATTATACCCGGATCGCAAATTCAGCCAAAAAAAACTCATTTGTCGTATCTACCATGACTCGGAAATTTGATGAGCTATTGTTCTGAATAAAAATAGTTCCCCCTAATCAGGGAAATTTTTTACGTATACTAGGGATTAAAGAAAACTTTAATACGGGTGGGTAGTTGGGTTTTCGGGAAAAAAGATTTTTTGGTGCTTTTTGCGAACGAGAATTTTCG
>JACEEZ010019499.1:199265-235088 GCA_016584305.1 Chionoecetes opilio | reverse complement strand
CATCATGTCTACACATCTTGAAAGGTCTACTTAATTATATTAAACATGTCTTAAGCTCATTGTTGATAAGAAAGTGCTGGCAGTGTTATACCAGGCATGGTCACATGTTGGCAGGGTAGCTATGCTTGTCATGTACCAAATGACTGACAAAGAGCAAGCAAAATAATCTGTTGCTGATGAGGAAATTTTTGTGATACTTGTTTTTTTTTTTACTATCATCCATCATCACACATAATATATTGCTTGCCTTATTGGCCTAATTCAGATTGAACTTATCTACTTAATATTAATGAATAGAAAAAATTCCCACCTTCTTGCATACTGGCTGCTGATATCCTCATCTGTCGCCTTGGGCTGAAGACCATACTTCTTTCTTCACCTGTGCTGCTGCCTTCCTTGGCACCACAAGGGTCTTGATCACAAGCAGCTATGGAAAAATATGTAATAAGATCTCCACCACCTAATGCAACCTGCACATTTAACAGTGCACAATAGTTATCATTGCTAAATTTGCTATACATAATTTTGTATTCTCTAATTTATGCTTTCTCGGCCAAATATATTTAATGCAGTTTGTTCTCCCTGTATTAATTTGAAGTACAGGACCTTATTAGGAGTCACGTGAGCAGCACAGCATGTAAATAATGAAAAACTTACAAATGTTGAAACACTTTTTAAGGGGCACCAAAACTACTTGCAATGCACACATCCAATATGTTAGAGAGAAATATCAGTTGGTAATCCTCAAAGTTTTCTACAATAGTCAGTCAGCCTCTATACCTGAAATTGAGATTACCTACAGACAAGCACACACCTTCCCGACATGTGTTCATTTTCCCATCCAATGGGAACAGCTGCAAGATCGTAGATTAGCTGCAAAGAGTCTGAGCACAGAAGTATTGGTGGCGGGGCATCTCTCGCTCTATAAAGTTGTCATGTTCTTTGCAGACACCCTGAACAGCCTGGTGGGTTAAAAGGGAATGGTAAAATATGAAAATGGTTAGGTCGCATAAAATGTTGACCGTGAAGAAGCCGATTAAGGCCGATATTGCTGTGATCTATTTTAGATTATATTATTGAAGGTAGCATAAAGCGGCTATTACACGGGCACTATTCTGCTCAGTGAGCAGATTTCACTGAGCAGTTTTGAGGATTTTGCTCGATGAAAGCCTGTTTGGTTGAGCAAACAGAGAACTACTTCGAAGCTATTTTTGCTCGTCATTTGAGTGAGCAAAAACGTTTTCTGTTATAAAGGACCGAAATTAGTGGATGACTATATTATTTATTGCAAGATCATTTTCTTCTAAAACTCTCAAAAAGACATCAACATGCCTGCTAACTGGACAGACGAGATGGAAAGCTTACTGATTGACTTAGTTCAGGCACATCCTACAATATGGAACATATATAGCCTTTATTTGTTAAAAAAAACTTTAAAATAGAAAACATACACCCTCAATACCTAAGTGAGACCTAAGTCATTTATTTACGGTGATACACAGGCGACAGGTGTGTTGCGAGGCCGTACAGGTGTGTAGTGACAGGTGTGGTGTATATGGTAAAGCGAGAGGCTAAGAGTGCAGTGTTAGCACCCGAGTGTGTGTGTCTGACCTAAAGAGCGAACGCGTAGTTCTCGTCTACTATAACGGCGCCAGCCCCGTACCACCACGGCCACGGGTACGGCGCGGGCCACAGTGGTCCATAGAAGCTACTCACGGGGATTACAGGAAGTTTAAATGAATCAAAAGCCTTTGGCCTAATCAAAAAAACTTTCTTAATTAGGTATATTGAATTGAAAGTAGTTAGTTTCGTACACTGATTTTGAGTATTTTCGTACATACCTGGTGTCATTTCGTAACTCTAGTAGTCAAGTTCAACTCTGCGCTGAGTGTACGAAACGACTATGGTTTCATATAGACTACGAAACAACTTTTGGTAATAATGGACGAGAGTTTCGCGGTCGTTTTCAGAGACACCAACTATTTTTGGTAAAACTTTGGAAGAAGTCCTTCACCCCTATCTTTTTTTCTTCCCCCTATTGCCAACAAGCCTGGAGAACTGGCGGGAATACGGGGTTTTTGGGTGAGGGAAGCAAATATAAGTGATTTATGGCTCCCCAAAAAATCATCAAAGTCACTATAAGTAAAAATCTAATCTAACCTAACCTTAACCACAAAGTATACCTAACCTAACCTTAACCACAAAGTATACTTAACCTAACCTAACCTTAACCACAAAGTATACCTAACCTAACCTAACCTTAACCACAAAGTATACCTAACCTAACCTAACCTTAACCACAAAGTGTACCTAACCTAACCTAACCTTAACCACAAAGTATACCTAACCTAACCTAACCTTAACCACAAAGTATACCTAACCTAACCTTAACCACAAAGTATACCTAACCTAACCTTAACCACAAAGTATACCTAACCTTAACCACAAGGTATACCTAACCTAACCTAACCTTAACCACAAAGTATACCTAACCTAACCTAACCTTAACCACAAAGTATACCTAACCTAACCTAACCTAACCTTAACCACAAAGTATACCTAACCTAACCTAACCTAACCTAACTGGACTTAGAATTTTTTGAGGCACCTCATATTTCATAGCGGCCGTGTGGGTTAACCAAGGCTGAGCGCATGCTGGAACCTTTACAGATGTGAAGTACAATAAGCATACAATACAGTGCGGTAGTTCATTTCAGTCAAAGTCGGAAGGATGAGTTCCAAAGTATTTCCCTATTTTTTCTTGGCCTACAATAGGTGCTTGTTCTAATGGAGAGTTTTATTTTGCGCAAACCCCCCCCCCCCCCCCAAATGTAATAATGAAACCTAACCTAACCTTATAGGTTTTAATGAAACTTAACCTAACCTTAAAGGTTTTAATGAAACCTAACCTAACCTTAAAGGTTTTAATGAAACCTAACCTAACCTTATAGGTTGTAATGAAACCTAACCTAACTTTAACCACAAAGTATACTTTTTTTTTTTTTTTTTTTTTTTGCGCAAAATAAAGCTATCTCCATTACAACAAGCACCGCTTATTAGGAAGCGCTATGATAATTTGTATCATTACCGCACTCAGGTCTGTATGCATTTTGCTCATCAAAACACAGATCACCGTGTAATAGTTTCGTTGAGCAGCTCAGTGAAATCTGCTCAGTGAGCAGCTGCTCACTGAGCAGAAAAGTGCCCGTGTAATAGCGCCTTAAGTCCCTTCCAGTTACATATTAGTTTAAATCCTTAACTTGGCGCTGCACAATAACCAGCTGCCTATTCTTCCCTTCTGAATGTTGTTTGTTTGACCTTGCCAAATTTTTCATGTTACTTTTCATTCCCATTATTCAGTTTGGTAAATATCCAGATGAACACCGAACTCACTTTGGTGGACGAAACTATTTTTTTCTGGTGTTTTTATGTGTTTTGAATGATTCTGCTAACTGTTTCTGTCGCAAACTTATTTATTTATTTATTGTAAAAATGACAAAAAAAAAAAGAACCTAAACCTAACCTAACCCATACCTAACCTAAACCTAACCTAAAAAAAACTAACCTTTATCTACCTAAAAAAAAAAAAAAAAAAGAGTTACGCCAGAAACAGTTAGCACATTAATTCAAAACAAAGGTATTATTCTAGTGTTTGCCCATACTCCCCCTCTCCCACAAAACAAGCTTGGGGACCTGGGGGAATGCGGGATATTTGGCTGGGGTACAAAATATGCGTCACAACCACATCGTTTTTGAGTTAGGATGTGTTGAAAAAATTCCCTAGATCTAGGGACAATTCATTGGATTTCTTGAGTCCAGAGAAGTGTGAACCGGACGATCCAAACATAATGATGACCGAAGTGTCGAGAACCCTCCCAACCCCCCGCTAGGAGGTTAGGTTAGATTTGTTTAGGTTTGGTTAGATTTGGTTAGGTTAGGTTAGATTTGGTTAGGTTAGGTTATCGGTGGGTAAAGCCCCCCGCTAGGTTCGGTTAATTTTAGTTGGGCAAATTTCTCTACATACAAGGAAATTTCCCTAGATCGAGGGAATTTTAACCCCCCCCCTACACAACTCTTAAATTACGTCTTTCCAACGCATAATTTGTTCCCCACCCGAAAACCCCGCATTCCCACAGGTCCCCAATTTACCAAAACACATAAAAACACACCAGAAAAAAATGGTTTCGTCCACCAAAGTGAGTTCGGTGTTCATCTGGATAAATACCCAAAGAAATGTTACACTGTACATGCACACTGTAATCAGGATGGGCACTGCAATACCACAGGTGACGTTAGCACACTGACAACAGTAATCTTTCATCACAATAACTGCAGGTAAACTTAACTTTATGTGCCGTCAGGTGACACGAATAAGTTAAAAGCCTTATTTAGATTATTGTAATACTCTTTCATTAATTTGACGTGTTTTTTGCAATATTGTTAAGATTTCTTATGCCTAATATTACCTAATGTTGATATAATGTACTGCGAACTCGGAATATTGCAGATAATAATCACTATTGCTTGCAGGGCCGAGCTGGGCCGACAAGCAAGGATGTTTACATGTCATGTATTTCAAAGCTCTGCATTATTTCATCACTTTGCATATCACCACACCCTCCTCCATACCTTATGGCGTCCTTGGGGAAGAGATGAAGTCTTATCCGGGATGATAGTACTTCTTTTCTTGCCGCAAACACAGCAACTGCCACTCTTTAGTACTTGGAGCCATTTTGAAAATTTGTTGTTGTAACGGAACTGAGGTCTTGGTCTAGGGCTGGGCCTCCCAGTAGCAGTCTGCCCGCCGCGCCCGCCGCGCCATCTCCAGCAAAAAAATCGCATTGACCCCTGTCCTCACCCTCGGCCATTGAACTCTCTTATCCTCTATATACTATCCTTGGTCCCGCCCCTGCCGCCTGGGCGTTGTCAGCTGCTCACCTGACCAGTCACGGGGCGGCGGGCTGCGGTGCGTTAAGATCTAATGATGAGTAAATTAAAGATATCCATTACGGGCAAGTTACCTCTTTTTTTGTGCTCTTGGTCAGTCCTTTGTGATGAATTTTTATTTTTATTTTTTAGCGGGGTACGTACAGTGCAGTGTGGAGTAGTTACATTGTTTTGATTGAGTGAAGGGAAGCCATCATGTGTACGGAATATTACACGGAAACATTTCGTGAACCGAACTCCTTAAAAAGGATCTTTTATCCTATAGGCTTGTAAAAATAAATATGGTTATATCTTATTAATTCTTATTCTTTTCCAAAATGAATGTTGATGAAAATTATTCATGTCATTATTAATATTATCATTATCATAATTATCATTGTATTAGTATCATCATTATTATTAACATTATCATCATCACCACCACCTTCAGCAGCAGCGCCGCATCAACACAAGGCGCCACCACCACCACCTTCAGCAGCAGCACCACCTCAACACAAGGCGCCACCACCACCATCACCACCACCACCTTCAGCAGCAGCACCACCTCAACACAAGGCGCCACCACCACCTTCAGTAGCAGCACCGCCTCAACACAAGGCGCCACCACCACCATCACCACCACCACCTTCAGCAGCAGCACCACCTCAACACAAGGCGCCACCACCACCTTCAGTAGCAGCACCGCCTCAACACAAGGCGCCACCACCACCACCTTCAGCAGCAGCACCGCATCAACACAAGGAGGTCTTGGCGGTCACAACGGTCAAGGCGCTACAGCCACTGTAGCGCAGCGTTGTCAGGTGAATTTGCCCAAAGTATCGTACTAAACCAGTCAAAATTATCGTACTTGCATCTGTATTATTGTACATCCTTTCATAAAAAGACTAAATAATATAAGCAATAATCTTTTTATGACAGATTTTGAATGGCACTGAAACAAGATCAAATAGACTGATCAAAATTTTATTGAGATAAGACTACAGTAATAGCCAGGGACGTAGTTAGGCCTGGGCATATAGGCCTATAGCCCCGGATGTTTTATGAATAGCCCCGGATCTCAAATAGTTTTTTTTATAAATATAATTAATAATAGCCCCGACCGGGGCCAACCCAATTTTTTTTATTCTTGTTAATACAAGAATTGATAGGTCTCGTACGGAAATCATTCGGCTTGATCCCGTCCGGTTCACGTTCCTATCACGTATTAACGGCCACTCGCCAATCAGCCACCCGTCACGGGCCACCAGTCACGCAGTGTGGACACTATTTCACTACCTGGCAACTCAGCTTTGGCTGCACCAAACACGCTGAGTTTGGGAGAAGTGCAGCAGAGCCAGCACACACGCAGTCACGCAGTGTGTGAGCGAGAAAGAGAGCAGAGCGCACAGGTTACTGGGCTTGTTGACATCTGGTGGTAGATAGCAGTATGGCTATAAGAATCTTTTTCAAAAAGAAAGGTGGCCAAGGCAATGTAGTGCAGCCTAGTAGGCTAGAGGAGGCGGAGGAAGAGCTACTTCCTTCTGTAGCTGTAGCAGCAGATGAGTCAGGACGGGAGATTGCCGCTGCCTGTACATTGTCTACAACTACAAGCTCAGCAGGTTGGTGAAGCAGAGGGCCAGTAGACTAGCGAAGTGGTTCTCAAACGTTTTTCTTGCACAAGGCACACCAAGTATTTAAGGCACACTTGAATGTGATTTAAGTATAGCTACGTACAAGTCAAAGTAGTTGGCGGAGCAGATCACCCTTATCTACTCCCCACACAAGGCTGGTAAGTTTACTGCATAATGTGTCTGTGAGAACTGTTTCTCGATATATTCAAAAGGACTTGCACTAGCCTTCCAGCCGTGCTGCACGTAAGCCTTTCTTAACACCTCGCCACAAAGAAAATCGCATTGCTTTCGCCAGATAATATGTTACCTGGCCACTTGACAAAGTTCGTTCCATACTTTGATCAGATGAAAATATATTCACTGTGACAGGTGCACCAAGTAAACGCGTTCGTCGTCCAAAATGTGCTGATCGCTACGACCAGAAATATGTGGTGGTGACACATGTGGGGCATCCTGATAAACTGATGGTGTGGGGCCGTTTTTCTTATTACGGTGTTGGAAATTTAGTTATTATAGAAGAAAGTGTTACTCTGAATGGTGAAAGATATCTGGATTTACTGTTTGACAATTTAGAGGAGTGCTTTGACAAGTGCAATGCTGAGACATTCATGCAAGACGGTGGTGCACCGTGTCATAGCTGTAGGCCAATGAAGGAGTGGTTAGGAAATTGTGCCATAACTTTTTTTCAAGACTGGCCTGCAAACAGTCCTGACTTAAATCCCATCGAAATCTTGTGGGCTCTAAGCCTCTAATGAAAAGGAAAGTGAGAGAGACGGACACAAGTTTCATACTAAAACTCAAGGCAGCTCTCCTAGACATGTGGCACAACTTAGGTGAGGACATTTTACACACAGTGGCTGACTTCTTCCCACAAAGGTTACATCAAGCAATTAAGAGGAAAGGCAACTAAACAAAATATTAGTTTGTGGTAAGTGTTTCTGTACATTTTCTGTAGTCTAGATTGATGTGTTTCTGATGATTATCCAACTAGTCCCAGAAGAGTTTATCGTGGCGAAAAGCTTTTTGAGCAGGAAGAGGCCAGAAGACATGCCAGACATTCTGAGTGTGTTCAACCTCCTTGATCCCAAGATGTTCCTTCCCATCACTGAAGACAATCTTACAGGTAGCTCTTACTATCCCGGTCAGTAGCTGCAGTTGTGAGGGATCATTTAGTGTTCTTCGCAGAGGTGGGCGAGAGCGATAGGGCTACTTAGTGCGATACCGCGATACTATCGCACCGCCAAAAAATTATCGCAGTATCGCAAAGCATTCAAAAGTAGCGGAGTATAAGTATCGCAACTCAAGTATCGCTTCAATTGCCCGCGATACTTTAAAAGACGACCTTAAATAAGTTATATTTTAAATAAAATTTGTCAGTTTAAAAATAAATATATTACAATGTCTTAATGTGCCTAAACTGTAGTTTGAGTAAAATAGATCTTTTTTTGGCTAATACAGTGTTTTCTTAGGTAGCAAAGTATCGCAAAGCAAAATTTTTGGTATCGCAGTATCGCGTATCGTTTTAAGAAAATCCGAAAAAGTAGCGGAGTATCGCGTATCGAACTAGCGGGAAAAAAGTATCGCAGTATCGTTATCGCACTACCAAAACAAAGTATCGCGCCCACCTCTGGTTCTTTGTCGACTACATACTTGGCTTAGGCACACCATGGGCCAGGAAAGGCTCAATGATCTGGCAGTGCTGTCAATCGAGAGACAGTTGGTTGGAAGCCTTGATTATGACAAAGCGATTGACACATTTTCCGACTTAAAATCAAGACGCCACACCTTTATCCTTCCTCCCCAGGTAAATAATTAATTTGTTTAGTCTGTCTTTGCATAAAATAGATTGATAAATAACACGTGCTCATTATCTGATCATCATATAATAAATGAGAGATTTGGCTAGATATTGCTTAACATGTGTTGTTTGCATCTTTTTTATGAGCAGAACAGGAGAGAAGAGGAGAAAGCAGAGATGAGGATTGTGACAGATATATGAGATACCAAAAGAGTTTCTGGAGAGGTGAAGAGGAGAGTATCAGATGAACTAGGCACAGATACAGAGTTAACACAGATTTGTCACAAGTTCACAACTCAGATTATACTTTTTTTTTCATGTTGCGAAAGTTGCCTAAGACCTGACTGGAACATATTTGTAGAGCACAGTGCTTCACATGTTATATTCATTTTACTCTAAATAAACTTGAAAATTATCCAGTGAAAATCTAAACTTTTGTGGGCTGGGCTAAGCCCCCAATGTCTCAAGATCCTAGCTACGCCCCTGGCTAATAGCTAACAGTCTTAAATGGGGGCAAGGCGCCACAATGGTGATCATAGTGAAATAAACATATTCATAGTGAGATAAACACTCATAGTAAAATAAACATTCATAGTTTTTTAATGCAGATTTGGCTTTAGTTAGGAGGTTAAAGCGTGGGATTAGGTTAGGTTAGGTTAGATTAGTGAGTCTAAAGGTGGGGTTAGGTTAGTTTAATTTTCATATCTCATATACACTCCTTCCTATTTAAAACGTCTTATATCTCAGAAAGTAGTGATTTGCGACGGAAGTCCATAGAGAAAATGTTTCTTAGAATCTATTAAGGTGAACAGAAACCACTCTCCCAATTGTGTAGGGAATTTCGGTCCTAGTGCAAACATTTACCCTACATTTTCCTGGCCAAAAATTGGTGTTTATTCAGATAGAGATATTTTTATTTTACGGAAACCTGTTAGTTGTTTTTTTCTCACCAAATCCTAGGGTCACCTTTTCCATTAATAACAATGTATCTTCATCAGAAAAAGCTGTAAAACTTGTCCAGGAAATAATAATCAGTGTCTCAGAAACCAGGGAAGTGACGGAATTATACGAAAACAAGTGTTCCGCGGCCCGCCCCGCAGCCGCCCGCCCGCCACTCGATTTTGGGCTCTGCTGCGACCAGAGAATTATTATCCTAACCTAACCGAACCTTCTAACGGGAGGGACTCCGTCCCCTTCGACCCCCTGACGGGAATATTAACATGACCGAAACTTAACTTAACCTTAACCGGCGGTAGCGACCGCGCAGTTCTCGTCCACTAAAACCAATTTAGTCCACATGAACGCGTCTTCATCTGTCGCTGTTCTCTTCTAACAATCACCTCCTCCCCTTTCATCACCAGTAGCTACGTATATATATGCCCCTAAACTTAAAACATTAACAACAAATCTCCGCGCCTCACACTGTCATCTCTTTATCTTTGTTTGTTATGGTTGGGTGAAGCGGTTGGCCCAACCGTGTGCTAGATGTGTTGTCAAACAGGTCAAGCCAAATGCCTGTTTGGTTCGACGAAACAGTCCGACGAAACGCCTCGTGTGATAGCCGCTTTAGCCAGAATATACCTCTATCAAGTCTATTTGGGCACCTTGCTTTGCTACGAAACAAAGCGATTACGATTCGGTTGCTCAATGTTAATCAGTCCGTTCACTGAACGCAGCCCAGGTTTGTTTGGACTGGTATCTTTTGCACTCACTCTGTATCCAATTAGCGCTGGTTAAAGACTGACATTCAGACCAGCATTTGCGTCACCCACACATTACATGCTCAGCAGCTGAGAGAGAAAATGTTTAAATTTAATAATCAAATTATTTTACATCTCCATTGAATTATTGTACAAATTCCGGGATTATCGTACAGGCGTTATTGTACATCGTACAAACGGTCAGATTTCCATATTTGTACGATAATTATTGTACGACTGGCAACGCTGCTGTAGCGGTCTGAGAGGTTTGCTTACCCAGTTTGTTGAATTATGAGATGCCATGTAGCGCACCAGAGGTACGATGATTACTTTCATTTCATCCCGCCGCGCGGAGAGGCAACAACTTGCTCCTGGCTCCTGCCTCACCCCAGCCGACCCCACGGCCGGAGATTTCCGTGGCGGATTAATTCGCCGTAGGATACTCTGGGTGGATTTAACCACTCATCTTCATCATTTATACAGTTTTTCTCATCTTCACTGTCTTTCTTAAGTATATCTTTTGCGTCTTATTACCCAGTAATGTGAATATATATAAGCACACTCGATGAGAGACGAATCTTCTTGTTATATTATTGATGCATGATGGAAGAGCTCTCGGCGGGGATTGAATGGGCGGTCATGTGACTGTTAACGTGCCAGATACCGCCATGGCCTTCCTCCTGATGGCTTCTGCATTTCCCACCCACATATTAAAGTAGACACTCGCTTTCCACAATATACAACATATAACAGCTATATTCGTGTTCTATCCGCACTTCAAAATGCTCACAGCCTTGCCACAGAATTGTTAAAATATACGGTACGTGCCAGAAAAAAGAAATATTTCACCACACCAATATTTTCCTAACAAATCAGCCATCTATTTATGATACTAATGATCAAATTACATGACTAGTGATACACTCATGATACTTTACCCCACATGTCTCTTAAACACTTTCAGAATGTTGAAAGTTCTATAAATAAATTGACGCAGATTTTACCAGGATCAGTGTTGCCACCTCATCCCTTTTAGTTTATTTTTCTTTTTTCCCGCAGGCGGAATATTCGCAACCCACAACAATACTGTTTTCGTATCTTTTTTTCTGTTCGTCGCGCTACGTAAAGGCGCTTTTCATGCTATGCTAACACCCACTACATGCCGAAAAGGTCAACAGATGCGAACGTCATACAATGTATCATTAAATTTGGTAAGGAATATAAAACTGTTCGTATGGTAAAGTTAAGCTCCTACAAAACAAATATGGAATACAGTGTCAACTCATTACTAAATGGCTTATAATTTTTCGATGCATTACAATGACAGTTTGTTTAATTTCCATAACACGTCTCCCATGTAAATATATGTGACTTGATTAAAGCAACATAACATCAGACCTAATGGTAGGTTAACGTTACTGCTTCACTGATTTCTGAAAGGGAGTCACTTCGGTAAAAAAAAAAAAAAACTTTCTCTGGGAGCGCTGCACTTACAAGCTAGCATTATTATTAAAAAAAAAAAAAAAAAAGATATATAAAAAAAAAAAAACTAAAAAAAAAACTACTGCATGCGAGCTACATAAAAAATAAATATACTGGGAAAGAAATTGACTGCCGTGACAAAACTCTCGAACTAGGGCAGTTGCGCTATCCACTATGCGATCACAGCTATACTACTACATACACACAATCTATCTATCTATAATAATATAAGCGAAAGTGTGTCTGTCTGTCTGTGTGTGTGTGTGTGGGGTATAGGTTCCGCCCCCCGTGGCGCAATCACCTCATATGGCACATTTTTGGAACCGGGTTGACCAGGGGAAGGTCATAAGCCCACTTATGAGATGATTCGATCACTTTTTTTTTTTTTTTTTTTTTTAAGCAGCCTATTAGCGATAATTGTGAAAAAAAAAGTGGGTTGCGAGAATTGAGGAAACCTTGATGTAGGGTGATGGGTAATGGTGAGTGAATGGGTGGGTGATGGGTAATGGGTGTGGGGTGATGGGTGAGTGAATGGGTGGGGGGTGATGGGTTGGGGGTGATGGGTGATGGGTGAGGGAATAGGTGGGGGGTGATGGTTAATGGTAAATATAAGCGAAAGTGTGTCTGTCTGTCTGTGTGTGTGTGTGTGTGTGTGTGTGTGTGTGTGTGTGTGTGTGTGTGTGTGTGTGTGTGTGTGTGTGTGTGTGTGTGTCTGGTATAGGTTCCGCCCCCCGTGGCGCAATCACCTCATATGGCACATTTTTGGAACCGGGTTGACCAGGGGAAGGTTTTAAGCCCAATTATGAGATGATCCGATCCCTCTTTTTTTTTTTTAGCAGCCTATTAGCGATAATTGTGAAAAAAAGTGGGTTGCGAGAATTGAGGAAACCTTGATGTAGGGTGATGGGTAATGGGTGAGTGAATGGGTGGGGTGATGGGTAATGGGTGTGGGGTGATGGGTGAGTGAATGGGTGGGGGGTGATGGGTGATGGGTGAGGGAATAGGTGGGGGGTGATGGGTAATGGGTGAGTGAATGGGTGTGTGGTGATGGGTAATGGGTGAGTGAATGGGTGGGGGGTGATGGGTAATGGGTGAGTGAATGGGTGGGGGGTGATGGGTAATGGGTGAGTGAATGGGTGGGGGGTGATGGGTAATGGGTGAGTGAATGGGTGGGGGGAATACATACATTTCTACATCCATGATTTCAGGAAAGTTAGAAGGGGCTATCTGGAGAGTCCGTGTTTGGTGGGCCGAAGGCCCACCACCAATAGCCCTCCGCAGGAGCTAGCCAAAAAGTCCGCCCGGAGGGCGGCTTTGCGGCTAGTTCTACATAAAAAACATTATATAAGCAAGTGAAGAAATTTTATCAACACTGTAATCTGTAGGCAACAAAAGGATTAAATAGTATACTGCATGGCGGATAGAAAGGATAATCGTCAAATTGATATAAATGCAAGGAGAGATAATATGGATTTCGGCAGCATTACATTATCACAAAAGAGACAAAAAAATGTAATTTCTCTCTCTCGGTCAATAATCTCATCGTAACCTTCGTCGTTCCTTTAATTTGACCTCTCTCTCTCTCTCTCTCTCTCTCTCTCTCTCTCTCTCTCTCTCTCTCTCTCTCTCTCTCTCTCTCTCTCTCTCTCTCTCTCTCTCTCTCTCTCTCTCTCTCTCTCTCTCTCTCTCTCTCTCTCTCTCTCTCATATATTAATTTCGTAAGTGCCATCAATACGTACACGTCAGCACTTACAGGAATTGATATATGAATAAAGAAAGAGGGAATCAATGCATAAACAAGACGCCACTGAAGAGCTATAGACCCAAATGCCTATCATGAAATTGTATGAAGCAACACGTACGCACCATTCCACCACAAAATTAAATGGAATACAGCAAACAATTAAACCTCCATCAGATATAGAGCTTAATAGACTTGTATAGTAATGTTCAACCTATTTAAGTTCATAACTGGTACAGTACACACGATCAGACACCCCACCAAAGATTAATGATCATTAATCAAAAGAGATGTTTTTTTTTCATTTAGCGATATTTCATGATCGAATAACACTGGTCGACACCAAAAATGGTTCTGAGTTCATTGTGTGTGGGTTGGAAAGCATTTTCGCTGCTGATTTAAAAAATGGCATTACTTTTTCTCTAGCACGTATAGTTTTTGAAATATCGGCATTTTAAATTTTAATAGCTATTATAATTATTCGGCGGCGTCCGGAATTTTGGCGGTTCAGATATGGCAACCCTATATCATTAATCAAAAGAGATGTTTTTTTTCTTTCATTTAGCGCAATTTCATGATCGAATAAACGTCGCCATGCATTTGACAGTATTCTACCGTCAATAACACTATAGTTGCCACTGCACTAATGTCGCCAGGCGCCATATATTACGGATTTTAGCATCACTACAGATCGACTTGTATGTGCCACTGAAGACATCTATATAATATAAATTACTGTGCATGCCTCTTCAGTGGCACAAACAAGGCTGTATAGTGATGCTAAAATTAGTAATATATGGTGCCTGGCGACATTATAATTGCAGCGGCGACTTTAATTAGTGTTATTGACGGTAGTAGAACTGCTGTATAGTAATGTTCAATTCCTATTTAAGTTCATACAGTAGGTGGTGCACATGATCAGACACCAAAGATCAATCAAAAGAGATGTGTTGTTGTTTTTCATTGGGTGATATTTCATGATCGAATAAATATCGCAGTGTTATATGTTACGAGAACCTCCTTGAAAGATAACACCACTTGGAATGTGAGTTATCTGCCCTGTGGTTATCATGGATGCTGAGGAATGGTAGAGAGAAATAGCAGCTGAGTGAGCTATTTGAGCCGGAAATGTGGTAGGCAAGCAGCTGTTAGCGTTATAATGAGGGTTAATGAGCACCAATTTGCACACTTGCTCACCACCCGCTCACCCACTCACCACATATCATATAGCCTACACACCTCATAATATACACACTTCATATACACATCATAATATGATGTGTATAATGAAGTGTGTATATGAAGTGTGTATAATGATATGTGGTGAGTGGGTGGTGGTGAGCAAGTGTGCAAATTATACACACTTAATATACACTGCATATACACACAGCATGCACATACACTTAATATACACTGCATATACACACTTAATATACACAGCACATACACTTAATATACACAACATATACCCACATATACACATCATACACACACCACATATACTACCCCACACCACATACTACCACGCATCAACGGAGATCAGAGACATTCATGAGAAATAGTAACGAAACAAAAGTTGGGTTTTTCCTGTATACCTTCCTATGACTAATTTCCTTAGGCCTATTACTTTCTTTCCTACATTCCACATGAGATCAGAAGCCATACGTACGTGAAATAACAAAACAGATGATTATACTAGATAACCATATTGATAGCTGGCTCAAGTGGATTGGCAAGAGGCTTCTAACACTATTAAAAACATGAATAAATAGTTATAATTGATCACAAGCAATAAACGTAATTTCCTAGACAATGGTAGCAATATAACAAGAAGATTTGTCTCTCATCGAGTGTGCTTATATATATTCACATTACTGGGTAATAAGACGCAAAAGATATACTTAAGAAAGACAGTGAATATGAGAAAAACTGTATAAATGATGAAGATGAGTGGTTAAATCCACCCAGAGTATCCTACGGCGAATTAATCCGCCACGGAAATCTCCGGCCGTGGGGTCGGCTGGGGTGAGGTAGGATCCGGGAGCAAGCTGTTGCCTCTCCGCGCGGCGGGATGAAATGAAAAGTAATCATCGTACCTCTGGCGCGCTACATGGCATCTCATAACACAACAAACTGGGTAAGCAAACCAAAGACCCTACAAGCAAGATAGGAAAGCTGAGGCCCTAGCCTAAGCATAATTTGTGATGTCTAACACGAGCGCCATCTGTGGCGTCCAATGTAACTGTTGATTGAGGACTTATTTAAATCAAATTATTACTCCCTCTGACATCAAGATCAATACTCTATGCATTTTTAGCACACACACTCACACACATACACAATCAGACATGATAATAATATATACTGAAATATAGTATCACCAGGTGGGAATTGAACCCGGGCCCGCAGAGCCGCAGCTGGGCGCGCTACCAATTACACCACAAAGACGCACTGTTGAGAGAAGTAACAACTAATATATATACAATAAAATAACGAGCGCCGGTGCTGCTACCTAGTGGCTGTCGAAACACGACAGCACACTCCGAAACACCTGCTTTCCTATCTTGCGTGTAGGGTCTTTGAAGCAAACCTCTCAGACCGCTACACCACCACCACCACCACCACCACCTTCAGCAGCAGCACCGCCTCAACACATGGCACCACCACCACCACCACCTTCAGCAGCAGCACCGCCTCAACACAAGGCGCCACCACTACCACCACCACCTTCAGCAGCAGCACCGTCTCAATACAAGGCGCCACCACCACCACCACCTTCAGGAGCAGTGCCGCATCAACACAAGGCGCCACCACCACCACCATCACCATCACCACCTTCAGCAGCAGCGCCGCCTCAACACAGGCGCCACCACCACACCACCTTCAGCAGCAGCAACGCCTTAACACGAGGCGCCACCACTACCCACCACCACACCACCACCTTCAGCAAGCAGCACCGCCTCAACACAAGGCGCAACCACCACCCCCACCACCTTCAGCAGCAGCACCGCCTCAACACAAGGCGCAACCACCACCACCACCACCACCACCACCTTCAGCAGCAGCACCGCCTCAACACAAGGCGCCACCACTACAACCACTACCACCGTCACCATCAGCAGCAGCACCACCTCAACACAAGGCGCCACCACCACCACCACCACCACCACCACCACCTTCAGCAGCAGCACCACCTCAACACAAGGCGCCACCACTACCACCACCACCACCACCACCTTCAGCAGCAGCACCACCTCAACACAAGGCGCCCACCACACCACCATCACCACCACCACCTTCAGCAGCAGCGCCGCTCAACACAAAGCGCCACCACCACCACCACCACCACCACCATCACCACCTTCAGCAGCAGCGCCGCATCAACACAAGGCGCCACAACCACCACCACCACCTTCAGCTGCAGCGCCGCCTCAACACAAGGCGCCACCACCACCACCACCAACTTCAGCAGCAGAGCCGCATCAACACAAGGCGCCACCACCACCACCACCTTCCAGCAGCAGCGCCGCCTCAGCACAAGGCGCCACCACCACCACCACCACCTTCAGCAGCAGTGCCGCATCAACACAAGGCGCCACCACCACCACCATCACCACCACCACCTTCAGCAGCAGCACCGCCTCAACAAGGCGCCACCATCACCACCACCACCTTCAGCAGCAGCGCCGCCTCAACACAAGGCGCCACCACCACCATCACCACCTTCAGCAGCAGAGCCGCCTCAACACAAGGCGCCACCACACCATCACCACCACCACCTTCAGCAGCAGCGCCGCCTCAACACAAGGCGCCACCACCACCACCACCATCACCACCACCATCTTCAACAGCAGCGCCGCCTCAATACAAGGCGCCACCACCACCATCACCACCACCACCTTTAGCAGCAGCACCGCCTCAACACAAGGCGCCGGCGCCGCCACTACCACCACCACCACCACCACCACCACCACCTTCAGCAGCACCGCCGCATCAACACAAGGGCCACCATCACCATCACCACCACCACCTTCAGCAGCAGCACCGCCTCAACACAAGGCGCCACCACCACCATCACCACCACCACCTTCAGCAGCAGAGCCGCATCTACACAAGGCGCCACCACCACCATCACCACCTTCAGCAGCAGCACCGCCGCAACACAAGGCCGCCACCACCACCATAATCACCACCTTCAGCAGCAGGGCCGCATCAACACAAGGCCACCACCACCATCACCACCTTCAGCAGCAGCGCCGCATCAACACAAGGCGCCACCACAACCATCACCACCACCACCTTTAGCAGCAGCGCCGCATCAACACAAGGCGCCACCACAACCATCACCACCACCACCTTCAGCAGCAGCGCCGCATCAACACAAGGCGCCACCACAACCATCACCACCACCACCTTTAGCAGCAGCGCCGCATCAACACAAGGCGCCACCATCACCACCACCTTCAGCAGCAGCGCCGCATCAACACAAGGCGCCACCACCAACACCACCATTGTGAAGAAAACACAGCCACAAGCAGAACACGGGAAGGATCAGCATGGCGGCCGCGAGCGGGGTGTATATAAGGCGCGCCCAGCCAGCGACAAGCCCCGGAGACTTTTTCTCATACTAGCCTCCTTTCTCTCACCCATCTATTCTTCTCCCTGTCCCCACTTCCCCCCTCCTGCTTTCTCTTTTGTTGATTCGATTCGCGACAGTCAGTCCTGGTCGCGGCGCCAAGCCCCCCAGAACTCCTCTCCTCATCCTCACCTAACCTTCCCAGCTCCGGTTCAGACAGCCACAAGTCACCGTGAGAGCATCTCAACTCCGGTTCAGACAGCCATAAGTCACCGTGAGAGCATCACCACTCCCATCCCTACTCCGGTGTTGATGCCAGCTCGTCACCGTGAGAGCACCTCCACTCCCACACCCACCCCAACTCCTACTCCCACTCCGTTATTCCCTACCTGTCCTCCCCGTCCCTTTCCTCTCTTCCACTATATGCAGGAGGCCGTGGCGGATCCCCGTGCAGCTGGTAAAGGCGGGTGTTCCCTGCCTTACACACCCCTACTGGCCCACGCACGCCGTCAGTTAAAGGCGCTCCTGGCGGTGCCTTTACCTACCTCTCCCATCACGCCTTCACCGAGCCGCAGAGGCCTCGGTGGTGAGGCCAACCGCGGTGAGACTTCTGGCCGCCTCTCCCGTTGGGCGTCCAGCCCACTGAAGACACCGCCGCGCCTCAAGCCACTCACACCGGGACGCTCAATCCCTATCCTGTTGGTGACTGAGGCCAACCACGGTGAGACTCCTGGCTCTCCTGTTGGGCACCCAGTCACCAGGGGACACCAACGCGCACCAAGCCACCCACACCGGGACGCTCGCTCCCTGTCCTGTTGGTACCTGAAGAGGATTTGGGAGTCTGGTACCTAGCCGCTGCCAAGGGGCAGTGATATATATATTCTGTATGTACAAAAGGAAGTTGTAAAACCAAAGAGGAAATAAACACAAGCCGAAGATCCCAGTTTCTTTGGCTCTCGGAGAGAACCTGATATAGCCACGTAACACTGGCGGCAGCGGTGGTCCTCCGACTGGCCACATGCGAAGCACCATGGAGAAACAACGCCCCTTCAACCCGGATAACGACACCATTGACAATTGGCTGAAACGTTTCGAGCTACACTGCGAACTTCAAGAAATCCCATTTGAGCGACGCGCCAAATGGTGTAAGATTACCATCGGTGACGTTGGCAATGATGTAACAACAGCCATCGCAGCAGCTACGTGGGAGGAATGGAAGACAGCATTAAAAAAAGAACTTGGCCACCCAGATGAAGAAAATGCAAGCCGAAGGGACCTCGCCACTCTCACACAGGGGGACCTGAGCCTGCGCGCTTTGGCAAGACAGGCTCGACAGCCGGCCAACCGTGCATTCAATGGAGCAGGGCAGCCCATCATCAAGCGGGAAGCTATGGAAGCCTTCTTGAAAGCCTTGCTCCTCAATCTAAAACGAGAGGTATTAAGAACAAGAACTACAACCCTGGAGGCGGCCTGGGAAGAAGCTGAACGTCATCACAAGCTGATGAAAACCCTTCCACCGACACCAGTTATCGTGGCAGCCACAGAACAACCTGCACCTTCTCGCCTTGACCAACTGGAATCCACTATTGCCGCCCTGCAGCGCCACCTGTTGAACGACAACACAGGAGAGCGACGCAGGACACCAGAACAGCGTCGTAGCTAGGACGAACTCAGGTGCTGGAACTGTGTCAACATTGTTCACCTACATTGGGAGTGTCGCAAGACCAGAAACTCTACCAACAAATTCCGGCCTTTAAACTTCAACGGGGGTCGTCCGTAGGGCATTGGATGAACCCCATAAGGCCTGATGCCAATAACATCACAGTGCCCATCACCGTGCAAGGAAATAAGCCGTTAGTCTTGGTTGACACGGGAGCCAGCCGCAGCTGCTTATCCTTCACCTTCTACAACCAGCATAAGCATCAATTGGGGACTCTCCAATGTACGTCACCTGTTCAAGGAGCCGACGGGATGACGTTGGTTGTAGCTGGAGAGACTAGACGGCTTCAGCTGCAGTGGGACGAGAACGTATTACAGGGTCCACTTATTGTCCTGAAGGGCTTATCGGGAGTGGACGGAATACTCGGGATGGACGTCCTTAAACCACACAGAGTAAAAATTTTGGCTCACGAAAGTACAGCAGAGCCTGGAGGAAATCGTGACACTGCTCCCAGGATCTTAATATCTTCCTCAGAACATTGAACTTCCGGCCAACAGCCGGCGGCAAATACTCCTGCATCACGACGTTCTAAGCAATATCACTGTCTTCTCTCCCACCACGAAGCTTCCCCCCGGGCTAAGGGCAGCACCCACTGTATCGGATGGAGGCTCATCAGTCTTCGCCATTGCCAATCACACTGCGGAGCCAGTACGATTGCAAAAAGGGTGGGAGATTGGCTCAGTAGATCCAGGGGAGCTTACGGACATGTCAACAAAAATCTCCGGCACAACAATCTTCCCAGTTATTCCTACCGGTCTGACGCCATCTCAAACCTGTGACCTGAGAAACCTCCTAATGGACTATGGGGATATATTCGCTCAGGGAGAGGACGGCAACGGGTTAACTAGTCTTGCGGAGCATCGCATCTACACAAAAGGGCCGCCAATCAAGCAACCATTCCGACGAAAGCCACCAGCACGCCGAGAAGAGGAACGTTCTTAAGTCGATTCCATGGCTCGGCACGGGATTATCAGACCATCAAAAAGTCCTTGGCTGTCCCCTGTGGTGTTGGCGAAGAAAAAGGATGGGTCATTAAGGTTTTGTGTGGATTATCGGCGCCTGAATGCTGTCACAGTGAAAGACGCTCAACCACTCATGCGTATTGACGACACATTGGAGGCCCTTCACGGTTCCCGATGGTTCACCACGCTAGACCTACAGAGTGGCTACTGGCAAATCCCTATTCGTGGGAAGGACAAGGAGAAGACTGCCTTCTGCACAGGTGACGGCCAACTATGGGAGTTCGAGGTCCTCCTCTTCGGAGTCTGCAACGGCCCAGCGTCTTTCTTCCGCCTGATGGAATCTGTCTTGGCGGGCCTGACGTGGAGAACGTGTCTCGCTTACTTGGACGACATCATCGTATATGCTCCAACCTGGACCATTCATCTGCAGCGACTTCGGGAGGTGCTTGAACGGATCCGAGGAGCTGGGCTCAAGCTCAAGCCATCCAAATGCTGTCAAGCTCGTGAGGAAGTACCATTTCTGGGCCATGTGGTGAGTGCCCGTGGCATCCAGCCAGACCCTGACAAGCTGAGGGCCATAGGCAACATACCACCACCTACCAACGTTCGTGAATTACGTAGTTTCCTCGGTTTGGCGTCGTACTGCAGAAGATTTGTCAAGGGCTTCGCTGATATAGCAGCATCGCTCCATCGCCTCTTGGATAAGGGGGTCACCTGGAGCTGGTCAGCTAACTGTGAGCAAGCATTCCGAAGCCTCAAAGAACACCTCACCCAGCCCCCTATCGTCGCCTACCCAGACTTCTCCCAGCCCTTTACCCTTTATACCGATGCATCCAACTTGGGACTGGGTGCTGTTCTTTCGCAGAGGCAGGACGGAAAGGAAAGGATAATTGCCTGTGCCAGCCGCACCCTCAGCACCTCGGAAAAAAACTACAGCACAACGAAGAAAGAATGTTTAGGGGTGGTCTGGGGTATTCGGCATTTCCGTCCTTATCTACTCAGCAACCATTTCGAGGTGTTCACCGACCATTACAGCCTTACATGGTTGAAAACCATGTCCACGGAAAGCGCTCTTCTTCACCGATGGTCTAGCGAGCTAGAAGAATACGACTTCACCATCAAACACCGGCCAAGAAAATTGCAGGGACACGCAGACGACCTCTCTAGGTTGCCTATGGACCAGCCTCAGATCGATCAGATACTCCACATGGCAGCCGTGACTGACGACGTCGCAGAGGAACACCATCAACTCCAGGAAGCCGCGGCAGACAGGACATGGCCCTCCTGGCTGGCCAAGAAGTGGCGTGGAAGACTGCGTGTATGTGACGGCCGTGTGATGAATCATGAAAAGCAGGTGATGCTGGGGCCTAAGGCGGCGCACCGTTTTCTCTCGTCCCTCCATTCGTCCCAAGGAGGGCACCCAGGATTCAAGAAAATGTTGGCCTTATTCAGGACCCGGTACTATACTGACAGCGCGTCCACCCTCGCCCAAGCAGTCGCGTCCTAGTACCGCGTTTGTCAAGTAGGAACTGACTACCGGCCAAAGGCGAAAGTAAAAGGCCACATAACTGCATATCAACCGTGGGAGACTCGGTACTAGTGAAGGTTCCTCCCCCTCACCGGCATCACAAGCTCGCACCAAATTGGCATGGGCCCTTCGTCATCACTGCTCTCCCCTCCCCGTTCCAGATAACATACAATACAGGAATAGGGCCACGCACAGTTCACATCACCCACGCAAAGCCGTATCATGAACCACCTAAACAACAAAATCAAGATAGCGGGTCGCTTTACGTCACGCCGCCACTAACGCACCGAAAAGGGGGTGATAACACTGGAGACCTGCCCCGAGGACCTCAACGGAATGAAGAGGAGGATTTAAGACCACGACGTACTGCAAGGAATACAAGGGCTCCACAGAGGTGGGGTGAGTGGCTCTCGGAAGCAGAGATGAGCAATATAGACGAGTTGCCTGGCGATCATCGGCAACCCGGGGCGGGGGAAGAAGAGTTGACTGGCGATCATCGGCAACCCGGGGCAGGGGGAGACAACGCGCCACCCAGCCCACCCTCAGTTGCCCTTGTGACAGCAAGCCGAGGTGTACACGCGCAGCCCGATGCAATGGAGTCTCCAAACGGGACCAACGCCAAATACGCGTGGGCTTCGTGGAGGTCTACCACAATCTCAGCTCGACGGCAACGAAACTTCCTTTCCCGCGTCAAAGAAGCTATAGATTTGGGCGAGCAGGTCCAGATCTCTGTTGAAACGGCTACACACCATCCAAACCGACTGCTGAGTTACCATCTTGGCTCCCTCACCGCTGGCTGTGTCTGGGTCTTCGTCTCGTCCGAAGGCCGGTGGACAACTCAATGCGGCCGTGGACGCCCGCTACACGCAGGGAGAGGCAGTGTGACGAAGACACAGCCACAAGCAGAACACGGGAAGGATCAGCATGGCGGCCGCGAGCGGGGTGTATATAAGGCGCGCCCAGCCAGCGACCAGAGTTGCCAGATTTGGGGATTTGTCCCTATATTTGGGGATTTCGGGGCACTGATGGGAACATGGGGACATTCACTCTCGATTTGGGGACTTTTGAGGTTTCTGAAAAAATATGTATTTTATCACTTAAAATAATATTATTAATATGAAGGTAAAAAGAAAACAAGAGGTTAAACCGACGGCAAGGAAGAAGTAATTTGAGCTTCATTGATCCCAAAGAAGTAAGTCAAGAAATGTGGTCTCCATTGGTCGATTGGCTAGCGTATTTCCTGGAATTGTAGGTCCTGACAAAATGAATCACCTAGACAAAGAATGGAGAGTACTAAGAAACACCGATCTTGCTGATTCAGAAATCAATGATGTTGAAGGCTTCTGGGAGACAGATAGAGAAATAAAGAGTGGTGATGAAACCCCCATGTTTCCAAATTTGTCAAGTTTTGTTTCTGGGCTATTGCGTCTTCCTCATTCTAGTGCCACAGCAGAAAGGATATTTTCATCTGTAAACAATTTAAAAACAAAACTAAGAAACAAACTCTCAACCAGAGAACTTCGTCTCGTCCGAAGGCCGGTGGACTTCTGCCTTCAAAGCGGTATTTGAAAGGCCGGGAATGTTTCAATTTTGCTGTAAATGATAAAGTAGTCAACATGATGACTTCAGATATCTACAAATACCATGAAAATGATGATTCGAGTGATATTATTTAGTATGCAAATGTGTTATTCTATTCTTTCTTTCTGGCTTAGTACAGTATGTCCAGAATATTAGTTGGATTATTTAAGTTCCTCAAGAGGCTAAGAGCATTAATATTTTCATTTATTTCTGTATCATATTTCTAAGCAATTTAAGGAAATATATCATCCTCATCAGCCTTAAGTGATCTTGTTTTTGCCGATGATGCAGTAATCTTTGCTGAGTCGCTGGAGGTCCTGGTGATGGCTCTCGAGGCGCTGCACGAGGAGGCAAAGCCTTTGGGACTTGAGGTCTCCTGGCTGAAGACCAAGGTCCAGGTGTTTGGAGACTTACTAGATGAAGCAGTACAGTCTGTTCATGCGTGTGGCGAGGGCATTGAGATCTTGGAAAGTTTTACATACCTTGGTAGCGCAGTCCATAATGACGGCGGGTCACGTCAAGAAGTCTTACGGCGGATTGGCATAGCCCGCGGTGTTATGGACTCGCTCAGCGGGAGTATTTGACGTTGTCGGTACCTGTGCAGGAGGACAAAGATCCATCTTTCATCTTCGAGTCGCTTGTGATCCCTGATGTCAAGTGACATCTTCAAGTCGCTTGTGATCCCTGTCTTACTCTATGGTTGTGAGACATGGACACTAAATAGTGACTTGAAGAGACGAATCAATGCCTTTGGTAATAAGTGTCTTCGCAGAATCATGGGGTATCGCTGGGATGATTACGTGTCAAATCAGCGATTGCACCATGAGACTGAATCGAGGCCTATTACCTGCATAGTCCGTCAGCGCCAACTTCGGCTATATGGGCATGTGGCACGCTACACTGAAACCGATCCTTCCCATCGGGTTGTATTTGTAAGAGACAATCTGGCGTGGAGGAGGCCAAGGGGGCGCCCACAAGGCTCGTGGCTGGGGCAAGTTGATGTTTCTTGTCGAGAGCTGCTTGGTATGGGAAAGGAGCCTGTATGGGAACTCGCCCGTGGTGACCCCCGGGAGTGGCGTTGTAGGGTGGGCGAGGCGACGCGCCCCCAGGCGTATGCCCCCAATGATTGATTGAGCCTTAAGTAGAAAAACATTTTAATGTATTTTTTATTAAATGCTCATGAGGCTGTATCCTATTACTGCTTTTTTTTGTTTTTGCAGTCCTTGTGATGATTATAATAAAAAAGTGAATTATGCTACTTCATGTGTAATGTAATACATTATGTAAAACAAAGTATGAATTAATATCATTAAATCAACATTAAAATCAACATAGCAATTTTAATTTACATGTGGAGTAGCTATGTAGCATATATTTCAGCATTTTTATAACAAGTATGGAAATATATGAAATGGGGATTTCTGGGGATTTTCCCCCGAATATATAGGATTTTTAGACCAGGCTGTCTGGCAACCCTGCCAGCGACAGTCAGTCCTGGTCGCGGCGCCAAGCCCCCCAGAACTCCTCTCCTCATCCTCACCTAACCTTCCCAACTCCGGTTCAGACAGCCATAAGTTACAGTGAGAGCATCCCAACTCCGGTTCAGACAGCCATAAGTCACCGTGAGAGCATCCCAACTCCCATCCCTACTCCGGTGTTGACGCCAGCTCGTCACCGTGAGAGCACCTCCACTCCCACTCCGTTATTCCCTACCTGTCCTCCCCGTCCCGTTCCTCTCTTCCACTATCTGCAGGAGGCCGTGGCGGATCCCCGTGCAGCTGGTAGAGGCGGGTGTTCCCTGCCTTACACAACCCGACTGGCCCACTCACGCCGTCAGTTAAAGGCGCTCCTGGTGGTGCCTTTACCTACCTCCCCCATCACGCCTTCACCGAGCCGCAGAGGCCTCGGTGGTGAGCCCAACCGCGGTGAGACTCCTGGCCGCCTCTCCCGTTGGGCGTCCAGCCCACTGAAGACACCGCCGCGCCTCAAGCCACTCATACCGGGACGCTCAATCCCTGTCCTGTTGGTGACTGAGGCCAACCGCGGTGAGACTCCTGGCCGCCTCTCCTGTTGGGCACCCAGTCCCCAGGGAACACCAACGCGCACCAAGCCACCCACACCGGGACGCTCGCTCCCTGTCCTGTTGGTACCTGAGGAGGACTTGGGAGTCTGGTGCCTAGCCGCTGCAAAGGGGCAGTGATATATATATATATATATATATTCTGTATGTACAAAAGGAAGTTGTAAAACCAAAGAGGAAATAAACACAAGCCGGAGATCCCAGTTTCTTTGGCCCTCGGAGAGAACCTGATATAGCCACGTAACAACCACCACCTTCAGCAGCAGCGCCGCATCAACACAAGGCGCCACCACCACCACCACCACCACCACCTTCAGCAGCAGCGCTGCCTCAACACAAGGCGCCACCACCACCACCACCATCACCACCACCTTCAGCAGCAGCGCCGCCTCAACACAAGGCGCCACCACCACCATTACCACCACCACCACCACCATCACCACCACCACCACCATCACCACCACCTTCAGCAGCAGCGCCGCATCAACACAAGGCGCCACCACCACCATCACCACCACCTTCAGCAGCAGCGCCGCATCAACACAAGGCGCCACCACCACCCCCACCATTTTCCCAGCAGCAGCACCGCCTAAACACAAGGCGCCACCACCACCATCACCACCGCGGTCTACTCTCTGTTACCTGATACCAATAGCGAACGGGGGCCGAAACCAAGACAAGAGCGGATGTTCGCGTCGAATTTGGGTCCTCCAGGGCGTGTGTTTGGGAAGTACCCAGTGGGGAGTACCCTGGTGATCGTCTCGTCCAGGGCATAGTAGTCGTTCCACCTGCGTGGGGCCGAAATGGCCTTGAGTCTTGCATCCCGTGGCTCCAGATGATGCCACAGAGTAGTCTTTACGCTAAACTGGCATTGTAGCTTTCGACGTGCTCTTAATAAAAAGCTCCAAGGTATTATTTCAGCTCCCAGAATTTCCTTCTTGACGACAGTATATATACCATTTAAATTATTTTTCACCATTTTTTTTCTTTTGGAGAGGGGAAGAGAGAGAGGAGAGGAGAGGAGAGAGAGAGAGAGAGAGAGAGAGAAGAGAGAGAGGGAGAGAGAGAGAGAAGAGAGAAGAGATGAGAGAGAGAGAGGAGGAGAGAGGAGAGAGAGAAAAAGAAGGAAGAGAGAGAGAGATAGAGAGAGAGAGAAGAGAGGGGAGGGGAGAGAGAAATGAGGAAAGAAAAGAGGAGAGAAGAGATGAGAGAGGGGGGGGGGCGTTTCGCATATCAAAACAAAATCAAGTAATGTCCTCACTTACGTGCAATATTTTGCGTATGTATATATTTTGTTTGTCAGAATCATGGCGTGCGTGCCCCTGGCGATGGCGCGCACCCCGTCGTCGTAGGAGGGAAGGACGTCAGATTGGCGTACAGTGAACGCAGAAGGGGCTCTTTGCTGCCTTTCAGGATGGTGGACTCGAAGTCGCCGGTGTCAGGTTCGGCCATTCGCAACAATGTATACAGCGGTAACACATCGATATCGGTAAACGGATACATTGGACCTATAGTCCGGTGGCCAAACTCCATATTAGGCCGAAACTTTGAATTGTGGTGCATAATTGTTTTTTTGCGGATTTGTTTAGCTGAAACCTTTACTTTTGGAATCTGTCGGGTGCAAACTTTTGCATCCTGAGCATTTTGCAAAAATGACGACTGAAGTTAGGAATGGGAATGACTGTTTGGACTGACAATTTGAGGTGGGGGTAATAATAAACGGGCATAGATCACACATGTACAGACCTTTGACAATGTTTTACTACCAAAATGTTCGTATTGATTAGCTTTATCACCTCAAACTAATGATATATGAATTTCTCAAAAATAAAGTATAGGAGGTCGAAAGGTCAAAATTTTTTGGCGTAAAAATTAAATTACCTAGGGACTCGGGGAATTCAGCTCAGGGAAATCCTTAGGGACTTGTCAACATTGTAACCGGAAGGATTTAAACCAGAGAAGGTGAAAGTGGAAAATGCTCAGATCATTGGAATCCAGCAAAGACAAGCGTTTGAATCAAGTTGGCCGAAGGATTCCACAAGCCGATTGTAAACCGAGGTCAAAACCATGGTCGGAAAATCAAGCAAAGAGAACACATCCACTGATAAAAAGGGACAAATGGACTGTGAACTAATCTTCTCAAGGCTGATGATATTAATACAGTATCGAGACATTTATGTAAATTCAGTCGTGGGATATGAGCTGGCACCTCTTCCAAAAGTCGCTCTTTGGTGGCACAAAGGACCAACCCGAAATGAGAATAACTAAAGCCAAAGCTACGTTTAAGAAGACTCTCCAAGTTGAACATTCCTCCAGGACATTCACAAGCCACACAGATGCAATATATATAGATGGATGTGCAGCAATGTTTGGGTAGTTCACTGGGCCCAAAGCAGGGAGTCGTCAATGATTATGTGAATGCCCTTTTTAGATTATGTGCTTTCCAAGATGACCCTTTCGAGCAAAAGTATTTGTAGTGTTTTACAAATATCACAAGAAAAGCATCAAGAGCAGCACAAGGGCTGCACGATCTGCTGGAGTGCAGCATTGCAAGGAACATGTCATTACGCTGACAACGCCATTCCCTCCGAAACGTTGTTCTCAATGTGGCACACAACAAGGAGCAGCTCATTGAGATGATCACTGAGGAACTTCTAGATTAGAAAAGCAAGGACTCCGGTTATCAAACAGACTTGTTGTCACAGGGAAAGCTGATACTCCTGTTGAACTTGGCACGGTGTACGAGTGGAGAGATCAGATTGCCAAATAACCATGAGGAAGAGGGCGTCATCATTCCACACCAGGTTGTCGTTTTTTTCTAACACCAGAAAGACTATTAAAGTAATCTCAGATGACCAGACGTGTTGTATTGCTTGTCATTACTACCACTACTGTCAACTCTCTGCATGCCTTGTCATGGAACCGACTTCTCCTGAAAGGGCTTTAGTGAACATTGGAGACACCGTAATTAAAACACCAGGCTATTGTCCACAGCTGCTGGCAACACATGCGTTGACAGGATGCGACACAGTTGGTTGCTATTTTGGGAAATTTGGGAAAAAACAAAGCAGTAAAAGTCCCAAAGGAGGATATAAACTGGACAGCATAGGACAACCTGAAGCCCAAACACGAGACAATAATCGAGAAGCAACCCCGTTTATTGCAGCATGCTATGGAGAGAAAGTTGGACCAAACGACAGCATGTCAGATATCCGATACAGACATTGGATCTCCGCATGGGCAGAAAAAAATGCTGAAGACTCTTTCCCCCTACAAGTGAAGCGTTTGTCCGAGAACGTGAAAAGGGCACATTTCAAGCATGCATTTGGAGGGCAGCACTGACTGGCGAGGCACCAGATAGGACCCTCTGGAGAACGGCTGGGTATCTGATGACGATTTTGGTGTATTAATGCCAGTGACCCTTTCCCCCCACAAACGGAAAATTTTCCAGCAGCTGTTATGAAGCTGATCCAATGTGGCTGCTCAAACGAAACACCATGCTCAACTGAGAGGTGTGGATGTGTGGCTGGTCAGATGTCCTGTTCTGCTTTTTGTCGCTGTCGAGCAGAAATAAGAACATGTCGGAATCGCTGGACATTGCTGAAAAACGGATAGAGGATGCCCAAAGAATCGGATGAAGATGAAAGTAATGATGAGGATGACGTGATGACTGATGTGTTTGATTATATGAGAGTTCCTCATTGGACGCTACTGCAATAGATCTCGTCTCTAAGGACACTTGTGTATTTTGTTATGTCTAGTGAGAATAGATTAAACTTAATCCCTTGGATTCAGAAATTCTGTGGATATAAAGCTGATTATTCTCTTAAATATGTTAATGTATACGCTACCCATTTTTGCGGCCATCTTAGATTGGTATCAGAAATAGTTATTATACTTTTCCCAGTCTAAATTGGATGTTTAATCTTATTTTTACCTCCGCCAACGAAGTTGGAGGGGTTATGTTTTCACCCCGATCTGTCTGTCTGTCTGTCTGTTTGTTAGTGTACAGGATTTCTCAAAAAAGTTACCAATAGATTTGGACCAACTCAGTATACCAAGTCTATTTGGTATAAGGAAGAACTGGTTTAATTTTGGATAAAATCTATTGACAACTGTTCCCATGGCAACCAATTGATGAAATATTGGGCCGAAGGTATGCGCTCATACTGAGTGCATATAATATATATATATAATAATATATATATATTATATATATATATATATAAAATATATATATATATATATATATATATATATATATATATATATATTATATAAAATATATATTTTATATTAATCACAACTGTTGCCATGGCAACCAATTGATGAAATATTCGGGCGGAGGTATGCGCTCTACTGAGTGCCCCCCCCCCTAGTTTGTTATGTTTATTAGTTTAACAGACCGTCTATTTTTCAGCCCTTTTATGAAAAAAGTTCTTTGTAATTTTTTTGGTGTTATTGGATTCCTTGACCACTGATTTCCTACTTACTATTTCACTTGATTTCCTACTCACTCACTGTTCAATAGAATACTCTATCAAATAAAAATGCAAACGGCACCTGATATCGCTAAACGGCGAGGTCCCTGCAGCGTGCGGGGGGCGCCGCGGGTAAGTGGACTGGTAAAGATGCCACGAGGTGCCGGTGTGGGCGGTGGTGATGACCAGGCAGCAGGGGAGCCACACGGCCAGGAACACTCGCTGCCACGGTGCTCGCGGCAGGGCGGGAAAAACTTGGCCCACCAGGCCGCGGTGCAGCTGCAGCCACGATATAGCAAGTCTTCTCCCCGCTGTCTCCTGGCGTTGCCTTCATATATCACCGCCCGTTAGTCTAAATTGTACCTCCTCGTGTGGGAAGCTATCAATAGGGGACTGGGGAGGACTATTTTACAATGGAAGGAACGAAAAAGTATGATTTAGAACACATGGTAAGATAGCTGAAAACAGGAGAAAGAAAGGGACTACCTGAATACCGAATGATAAAAACAGATCAGAGGGAGATCAGACCGGCGAACACACACACACACAAAACCCCACACACACCACACACACACACCACACACACCACACACACACACACACACACACACACACCACACACACACACACACACAACACACACAAAACCACACACAACCCACACACACCACACACACACACACACACACACACACACACACACCACACACACACACACACACACACACCACACACACACACAACACACACACAAAACACCCCACACACACCACACACACACACACAACAGGGGAAACTGGGGTTACGGGGAACTCCGTAGTGTAAGGTGTGGCACGCTTGGCTCAAAACCCGAGAAGTCCCGGTTCGATCCCCGGGCGGAGTGAAGACAGACGGGTGGTACGCCCTTCTTAAAACCCGAGCCCCTATCCACCCAGCAGTGAATGGGTACCGGGTGTTAAGCCGGGGTTTGTGACCCCCTCCCGGGTGGTGGCTTCGGCCACTAAGCCACTAAGGATGAATGATAAAATAAATGTTGATATGGAGACGGGGCCATACGAGCGTTGATCAGGCCCTGTAAAATACAACAAGATGAATACAACTAGATGAAAACACACACCCACACCAAAAAACATACACACAACAAACACAAATACACACACATCTAATTTATCTATCTATATACAAACCCCCGTATACTTAATACTGACGCGTTTCGCCTGAAGCTGCATGCAGCAGCAGACCAGCAGCAGCACGGCGAGCAGCGCGGCCCACACGGTGGGCCGGGAAGGGACGCAGGAGGCTCGCCCACCCGCAGGGGCGGCGGCACAAGCAGGTACACAGTAACTATCTCTCCCATCCACAGCAATGCTGACCCGGGCAAACCCTGTAGCCGATCTTTAGTCAGAGCAAATGGATTTACTGTGAAATTTTTCTCCTTCCTCGCAATTTATTCCCCAAAAAAACCCACCCCGAGCCGTTTTCCCAAAGATTCCCCATTTCAAGTCAGGTGGTTTTCGAGTCAAGGTGTACGTGAAATTAAGCTTATGGGAAAAACAATTAAGCATCCGTAACGTCACCCCTTTTACTATTCTTCCAGTCGGTGAGGTGCTCTCATACAGAAATGGAGGATTCACGAGGTAAGTTGCCAGATGAAAAGTGTATCCTTCGAAGGACGGGAATCTGTCCGGGAAGAGAGCCTCCCAGCTGCCGAAGGATTCCCGCCTCCAAGGCCCCAGGAGCTGCACGCCGCCGGAGGAGAAAGGCAGCATAGTGTACACATCCAGGGCGTATGACTCTTGATCTTCCTCTGCCGAAAAGTGTCCCATGAGTGCCAGTTTCTCAACGCCGCTCAGCGCTTCATTCCGCAGCACGTCTGTGCCCGAAGACAACCCCAGGCTGAAGAACAACAGGTTGCGTGGCTTCCAGTGGAGCCACAACGCCTGCAGTAGCTCAGGTCGCGGCGTGAGCCACAGCACGATGTGCAGCATGGAGGAAGAATGGGTGCGGTAGAGTGCCGAATCTGCTACTTCCTGTCGCGTGTGATGCCCATGGGTGTTGTTGAAGCCGTGACTCATGGTAAGGTGAGGTGTGCGCCGCACCGCCTCCACGCCCAGGACGGCTCGACACAGGTCATCTGGAAGGGCGGCGTCTAGGTGCAGCGCTAGAGGCCTCCCCCGTGAGGGGCCGGACACCACTTCGCCCAACACCTGCAGCTGCGTTTTGTACTGCTGGTTTGCGCTGACAAGCTGCCGCGCTGCTTAACAAAGAATACATCTGAAGGAACGTAGCTAAGTGTTGCTGCCAGTGCTGCTGCGCCAATGTCTTGTGCAAGTGTAGTGTCTGCCGACGAGGTACGGGCACTGGAAGAAGCGATTGTGGACCCTGTCCACGACTGGCCCAGCCCGCACCCGATACAACTGCGCTTTAGTGACCTCTTTTTACTTATTATCGAGAACTTGTTATGCTTGTGCAATAAGGCTATTACATCATATCAACAAAATATATTCGTGAAATCAAAAAAGCGCATGGAATTTCAAACATCAGGTGGCTACAATATTTACACGTACACTTAGTACGTGTAGTGTTATGTTGGCAATAACTAGGTTAGAGCCACGGGCTTTGTCGTTGATTGAGCTGCTGATCGCGTTGGAGTTCAGCGTTGTAAGCTGTTGCATATCACATAAAAAGACCAAACACTCCCAGCTCGCACGCAACTCATTGGTTGTCGGTGTACACAGTCCCCACCTTAGACATGGCGTGTCTATTAGCCTGAGGTGTAAACACCGCAGCATTATCGTAGCGGACTCCTGTTGACATGGCGTTTCGTGCATCTCACAGCTAATTGATCAGAGAGAGTTTATTTGATGGGATCTCTAAGGCCCGCCAGCCAGACTCTGTATCAGTGGCCATATAAGTCCATGGAAATAGATCACCACGATCCATGGTAATCAATCAATTACAATCAATAACACTGGAACAACCTAGGGGGGGGGGGGCACTCAGTAGCAGCGCATGACCTCCGCCCCGAATACTTTCATTTCATCAAATATACTGTATAGGGGGTCTATAGTATATATACATATAATATATATATATAATATATATAGTATCTATATATATTACTACTATACAAATAGTATAATGAAGATATAACCAGCGCGGGTAGACAGACATCATTGATTGTATTATTCGAATGTTCTCGAGCTATAACAATAAGGGCCGATCATGAGCCTAGCAAAACATGCGGACATAAGACATAAAATGTTATTGGTTAAGAAAATGGGAAAATATGACAAGTAGTAAAATTATTTGCACATTTAAAAGTCTAACCTTAAATATTAAATAAATAAGAGTAAAAAATTTAAAACACAGTAATCAAATAAAAATCACACATACCATCAACATACGAGTGGAGGTGTGGATTCACCACATGTCTAAAAACACCAGGAGCGGGTTGTGAGGGTTGCCCACTGTGCGCAGAGGAGTACTGTTTGTGGTGGTGGGGTGAGGCGCGCCGCGCTGGTTTATATCTTCATTGCTATAGATCAAGATTCCCAGGTCATGGAGAAGTATTGCCTCTATTATATACTATATGTATATATATACTATAATATATATAATATAATAGTATATATAACCTCACTATATATATATAAATCATAATATATATAGATATAGATATATATATATATATGCACTCAGCTATGAGTCTCATACCTCTCGGCCGAATATTTCTCCATTGGTTGCCATGCAACGTTGCAATAGATTTCATCCAAATATATCCAGTTTTTTCCTTACTGGACCAAATACGACTTGGTATACTGAGTTTTGGTCGCAAACTCTTTGGTACAACCTTTTCCTGAGAAATCCTGTACAGCTAAGCAAACAGTGACAGACAGAGCAGACAGACAGACAAGGCCAGGCCATCGCAGACAGACGAGACAGACAGATCGGGGTGATAAAACATAACGCCCTAGTCCAACTTCGTTGGAGGAGGTTAACTAAGCTTCTTAGGGTTTTAAAATTGATCATGTCTAATAAGATTGCCGGGATAAGTGCAGCTCCGTGCTGTCTTACGTAGTTTACAGTGACAGAGTTAGCCCAAACAGGTCAGTTTATGGAACGGCTGGTGAGCTGAGATAACACTATTACGACATAACCGCATATTTATAGTTATGTTAAATAAAAAACATGTAGTTCCATCGGTTTGTTTAGAGAATTAAGAGTAATAAAAAGTTCCTGAAATATGACGACAATGTTCTGTGCTGTAATTGACAATGGTTCCCAATAATGAATAATGTATGTCATGATTAGCCATTGCGTGGACATATATCACTAATATACATTGATGAATTAGCGGAATAAAATTAGCGAATCCATCAGCCCCCCTGTTACAGTGCGGTGACAGTCAATGGGCTAGGGACAGGTGGGTGGCTCGTGTTATTTTCTTACCTAATATTATTGACATTAACCTTCACTCAGACTTGTAGACAGTTTATTTACACCAATTACTTGACAGACAAAACTGAAAAAAACTTGACAAAACTGATGGAATGAACGCCTCATCCTCAGCAACTCACCACAAGGGACAGAGTGACGGTAAAGGAGTTCAGTCCAGTCTATCTATGCTGACTGTGTTATCGTGTTGTTACTTTTTAATGTGTTTTTGTACAGCCGTGTTTCAACAACTCACACAAAACAGTGGCATAGAATTCTCAGTACTAATTTTCAGCACAAAGGTTTGGTCTCCACAACAAACTGAAATACTGTATTGTTTTGTGTTACTGCACATTTGTCTTGCAAGCAACGAATGAAGGAAAAGTATTATATTGTCAGACGTAGAATCCCGGCGCTGCTGTATACTGTATATAGTCTAGGGGCCAAGGGCTGAAAAAATAATTGTCGTGGTACCCATGCAGTAACAGCTTCATAATATACCATCTGAAAGGAAAATTTGTCTACTTTTCGAATCTGGCAATGAAAATTTCGAAATCGTGTAGCTTCATGGTGATTTTTTGGTTACCATGACAACCACATTATATATTTCAGACCAACATGTTTAGTCTAGTAGTCTAGTGGACCCCTTGGACAATCTAATGAGACCTTTTTTATTAGATGCACAAATATGTCTAGAAAACAAAAATCAATGTTAACACTGTCAACTAATGTCCCATGGGGTTCGTATGGCGGCCATCGTCGATCGCGAAATATTTGACTTGCTCGAAATGACCAAAATGTCCATAAAATCACAAATAATGTAGTTACAAATTAAATTTTGGTGCCCACGTGACAAGAATAACATGGCCTATTGTAATAAGAACAATTAATCCAGTAATTGGTACAAGTTTAGTCATGGAACGGCAAAAACCTAAAAAAAGGCGGAAAAACTACTTCGGTTTCGCCGACAACTTCTATAATAATATAAGCGAAAGTGTGTGTGTGTGTGTGTGTGTGTGTGTGTGTGTGTGTGTGTGTGTGTGTCTGTGTGTGTGTGTGTTGTGTGTGTGTGTGTGTGTGTGTGTGTGTGTGTGTGTCATTTTGTTTTAGAGATCAGCTGTGTTTAATTTTATTTTTAGTTTTCGTATATATAGATTATTGTTGCACTACGAGTTCTTTT
>JACEEZ010019499.1:147225-199022 GCA_016584305.1 Chionoecetes opilio | reverse complement strand
TCAGTCAAGCTAATGTCCAATTTGATGTGTTAAAACTGTGTTTAAACTTCTTTGTTTGAGTTGTGTTTATTCTTCTTTTTCTTTTACGTTGGAGTCTATAGCGCCTGTAGGCTTCTCGAGAGTCGTGAAGTCGGCCCTCTCGCCCGTTAGTGGCGCAGGTTGGATTTTTATAGTGAACACCTGTGGTCTTAGGTGAAGATCCCGTTTTCTGTAATGTTTGGATCTTCAGTTTAGGCTCTTGCAGCCTCTTGAGTTCCTCCGTCGTACTTGCAATCGGAGAACAGGTATATAGCTGCATACGGGTTTCTTCAGCCACTCGACGGTGGATTTGAAATCCATCGTTCCTTGGTGAGACTCAAACTCGGGGGTACCTGGAACTGTCGCTGATAGGAACTGTCGCTGATATCGGTGACTGTTCCAATTTTTCACGTCGGCGGGAGTTCCAATTGTCGGCTACAGTTCTAGTTCTTGATCTTGATATTATAGTACCCAATATATAATTGAATAAGCTTTTAATCTTGTTTCTGCATTCAGGGTTTAAATACCAGCAATAACTTGAACTATCAAAGGCTTTCAATGTGAGAAATATTCATGTAAAGTTGTCAACACCCTCTGCCTGACCCCGCCTCCTTGGAGACATATCTGACGGAAAACACCTTCACTTTCCTCTCCTTACTTCTCTCCTTTCCTTATTCCATCCTTTCCTCCTCTATTTCATCCTTGATCGAGACAGACACATAGGAGCCACGAAAATATATATATGAACTTCCAGCAATAACTTAAACTATCAAAGGCTTTCAATGGGAGAATTATACATGTAAAGTTGTCTACACCCTCCGCCTGCCGCCGCCTCCTTAGAGATTAGCGGGGGAAGAATACTGTGCACCCCCCAGGTGCCCCCCCATTCATAGATACCTAGCTACCCCACTGCCCACCTGAAGATCCACCACCTCAGTCTTACCCACCTAAAGCTACGTCCGCACAATGCTTTAAATAATGAGATACCCTTTATTGAAACTGCTATTATATGTTTGACGGCTATAATTGAACAAATTACAAAAAATATCACGCGAGTGGCGACCTATACTAAGATTGCCAGCTAGTGTTTATGTTCTGAGTGTCCTCCCACCGTCGTCGTCGCCCAAAAAAAAACGAGTAGCGAAATTTGAAACCGTATATATTTGCAGATACAAAGCATAAAACAACGCTGAAACAGGGTAGAATATACAGTCATATAAACTACTGTGTATCATCTTTAGTGGCACATACACATCAGTAGTCATGCTATAATTCGTAATATATGGCGCCTGGCGACATTAGTGCAAGTGGCGACTTTAGTGTTATCTACGGTAGTAGTACGTATTTATATATTTTGAGTTTATTTATGTAATCATAATAAATGCTTAGGGGTCGATAATAATTGAACTGGATTTCCCGAAGGTGTGTGTGTGTGTGTGTGTGTGTGTGTGTGTGTGTGTGTGTGTGTGTGTGTGTGTGTGTGTGTGTTTTTCTAACCTATCCACAGCAAGTGAATGACTTGACAATCCTATCGTGGAACGTCAATGGCATACATACCAAAATAGAGAAAAATTGTGTTTTGGAAGTATTAAACCAATATGATGTTATTTGCCTTATTGAAATAAAAACAGGTTTACCAGTAGTGGTGCCCGGGTACGTGTCGTACCGCAGTGAGGTGGCTGGTTCACCTAACAGAGGGGGTGTGGTGGTGTGTGTGAGGACATGTCTCATGCACTTAGTGCAAGCTGTTCATGTGAGTATCGGTGATCAGGTATGGCTTCAGTTTAAAAATATGCCTAAGACTTTGTTAGGGTTTTGTTATATACCGCCGAGTGACTCACCATATTTTTCCAATATGTCCTTCGCCACTATTCAGGAGAGACTGTGTGCAAATCATGTTAAGAATGGATGCATTATTGTAGGGGATATGAATGCCCGCTGCGGGAAATCAGTAAAAGACTTACTCACCCACTTAAATGTTCCCAGCAGTGAAAGATTATCTTACCCTACAATACCTGATGACATTAACAAAGCAAATGCCAATGCAGAATTATTGTCTTCTTTATGCACTGAGAACAATTTACTTGTTGTTAACAATCTTAAGACATCATGTAGACACTATGTTGGTGACAAAACTTATAAGAAAAAACACACGTTGATTTCAGAGATTGATACATGTGTAGCATCCTATGAGATGATAAGGTATATCACAGATTTCCAGGTATTACAGCGGAGTGGTCTCCCATCAGACCGCGCGCCGATTTCTCTCACTGTTTCAAGTACAGGTGTGAATCTTGCCCTGGTGTGCGAGAGGGCGTCGGCGCTGGGAGACCACTCAGCACCACACGGCCACGCTGCCAGACACAGGTTATCAAGGAAGCCTATGCGTTTTTCTGACATTGACAGGGAACTTTTGAGAATATTGTTGTTGATGTGAATATAGATATTGACATCGATGATGATTTTGATGGTTTAGCAAAAAAAAAATATCCAATGAGCTCTACAGTTGCGCTGTTCGGAGTAAGAGCCAGGACCAGGATACAGAAGTCAGGAATAATCATTTAGGTAAATGGGAGAGTTGTTACAGGACAAAGATGATGTTAGAGTGTGGCGAGCCATAGACAGGAGAGGTAATTTTGATGTGTCAAAATATGGAAAAGAGGTGTCACCCAGAGATGAAAATTTTAAGACACACTTTGAGAGAGTACTTAACCCACCACGTGTCCCACCCAACGAGGAAGTAAGCACAGAGGTCAGCATACCAGTGTTAGATAGCCCCATTTCACCTGCAGAAATTTGTGATCAAGTCAAGAATATGAAGCCAGACAAAGCCTGCGGGCCGGACGGAATATCGCCTGGTATATTTCGCTGTTGCCTGTACACCTGATTTTGACTATTGTTACCCTATTCAACAGAGTTTTCATGAGTGGTCAGTATCCTTTATCATGGACCAGGGCAATTTTTTTTACCATCTTTAAGAAAGGGGACAGATAAACCCAGATAATTATCGGGGAATTAGTGTTACTAAGCTGTACGACATGGTCCTCTGTAATAGACTAGGCCAGTGGTTCAAGCCGTGTCGGGAGCAGGCCGGAGCACAACAAAAGCGAGGATGCCTGGAACATGTTGTTACGTTACGGCTACTCACTGACTCCGGAAGGAGGAAGAAAAACAAGTTATTCGTGTCTTTCATTGATTTTTCTAAAGCATATGACGTAATGCCAAGACAAAAGTTGTTTATGACTCTTAAGCGTCTAGGTTGTGGAATGATGATGCTTGCAGCTATAGTTGCCATGTACCGAGTCACGGAAAGTATTTTGGGCTGTGCAATTGTCACCTCTACCGTCGGAGTAAGGCAAGGTCTGTCCACATCGTGTCTCCTATTTATAATATATGTAGACGAGTTTGGGAAAAATGATGAGAGATAAATGTAGTCCCGAGAAGTTTATAGAATGGCTGCACATATTGTTGTATATGGAGGATGCGGTGTTACTTGCTACGACCAGGAACAACATGTTAAAGAAATTTTGTATATTAAAGGAATTTTGTGATGAATATGGAATGAAGATCAATGTAGGTAAAACAAAGTTTTTCGTGATAAACGGTCAACCAGGGGAGGACGAGCCGCTGCGCGTGGACGGGTTACTGGTGGACAACTGCAGCAGCTACGTTTATCTTGGGACTCCCTTCACGTGCGACGGTTCGGTGTCATCTGCTGTGAAAATACACGCACAAAACAAGTTATGTCACGTTTTAAAATTTGTCTCATTTATTAAAAAAAACAATGACATTCCTTTTATTGTAAAACGTCGTTTGTTCGATGCTGCCCTTATGTCGTCTTTACTGTATGGCTGTGAGTCTTGGGTAGGCGCTGACGTGAAACCAACCATTAAATTGTAAAATTGGGCCATGAAGCAGTTGTTAGGGGTAAGGAGAGCCACTACCAATAATGTATGTTATGCTGAGTTAGGATACCCCTCACTGCCTGACCTTCTAGGACACAAACAACACAAGTTTTATCATAGTATGTGGTCAGAGAGATGTAACATGAACGATGACCCCTTGTCTTTCGCTCTTAAGTAAGTTATGTCTTTAAATATCCCGGTTGGAAAATTTGTGGCCCACATGACACACAGTAATGTCCCTCACATGTCTTCTATATTGTATATAGTACAGCTGATAATTATAATCTCTCATATCATAAGAATTGTGCAAATTATGACTAAAGCATGACATTTCTACCAGTGTTAGTACATGCCATAAGCTTCATTTTCAGATCAGGAGGTAAGGCAGATTTGACCTCTGAGGACCGTGAGAGGTCAATGACCTCAAAGTATCAAAATATTGATGTTTGGCGTCATTGGTTAATGGTAAACATGTTTATGATGTACAAACCATGCATTTGTGTTCCAATAAAAGTGTCTACATATTCCACACAGCGTTGGTAATTATTACAGGTGTCTAGCTTGACCTCTGAGGACAGTGAGAGGTCAATTACCTCAACATATCAAATATTGATGCCAATGAATGTAAACTGTGGTGGCTGGTACTAACACAATTGTTGTATTTGGGTGTTGCAGGATTCCCTGCCTGATGATCGAAGCCAAGATACAAGCATCCCAGACCTGATCGTCACTATGGCAAAGCTTTATATCCTCATAGACCCAGCTCAGTCATCTACGTCCAAGCAATCAAGACCACCCCAAGAACTAACTGAGAGCTTTGTATTCTTTGCCAAGCAGAGACAGATGAACCTTTGCAGTGCCCACTAAGATCAACCATGAAACCGAGTGGTAGTGGCTATGCATCATTGACAGAAGACCTCCTCCAGTTCAAGGGACTTCGGCACATGCCAATGGAACTCAACGTGAACAGACTGGATGATGGCGATTGCGTAGAAGCTACCTTGAGGACACACAGTGCTCAGTGGCACAAGAAATGTCGTTTAAAGTATAACAAAAAATGTTTGACCAGCAGAGCAGAGCAGAATCTGCTTCAGGACAGCAATCTAGTAGCGGTACTCCAACCGTGCACACACGATCAGCAGCTGCCCACAGGCTTCCACAGTCAACCGAGCCTATCTGTTTCTTCTGCAATAAGCCAGCTGGCACTGCAGACTTGCACGAAGCAGCTACAAAGGAACTTGACAAGAACGTTCGGAGATGTGCCACTGAATTGGGGGACACTGAACTGCTGGCCAAGCTGTCTGAAGGAGACATGATTGCCATCGAGGCAAAATACCATCGCAACTGTCTCCGTGCATTATACAACAAAATCAGACCAGCCGCACTCAAGGACGCGGATGCGGATCGTCTGCATGGCATAGCCTTTGCTGAGCTGGTGGTATTCATGGAGGACATGCATGCAGATGAGGACAATGCCCCTGTATTTAAACTCTCAGACGTGGCTAACCTCTACAAGACGAGACTGGAGCAGCTGGGTGCCACGGTAACCAACAAAATACACACAACCAGACTGAAGGACAGACTTCTTTCTGTGCTTCCTGATCTGAGAGCCCATTCTCAGGGCCGAGACACGCTTCTCTTGTTTGAGAAAGATATAGGTCCCGCCCTGAAGAAGGCCTGTGATCATGACAGTGATGCCATGCACCTGGTAAGAGCAGCACAGGTAGCACGTAGATAAATGTTTCAGACCAGGTTCACCTTTGAAGGTGCGTTCCACGCTGACTGCCAGAAAGATTATGTGACACCATCCCTCCTTGCTCTGGTGAACATGATCCTCGATGGGGCGAACATCAAGCACCAGACTAAGTTGGCCAACACAAGCACCACAACTGCTGCTCTTACAGTATCGCAGCTACTGGTGTTCAACAGTGTAAAGCATGCACGCAGTGTGGATTCAACCTCAGTGCGTCACAGCCGCGAGAGAGAAACCCCACTTCCACTCATGGCGGACACTCGCCTGCTTCTACATGTGGCAGATGCTGTGCAGAAGGGGATCAGAAAGGTGGCCATATGCATTGTGGATACTGATGTTGTGTGTACTGTACTGGCTCACTTCATTCAACAACATCAATCCTGACGAGCTGTGGATAGCTCTTGGTACTGGATCCAGCTTCCGGTACATAGCTGTTGACCAACTGGCTGCCGCCATGAACCCAAGACAATGTGCTACTCTCCCCATCTTCCATGCCCTCACAGGGTGCGACACTGTGTCTTCTTTCGCTGGCAGAGGGAAGAAGACTGCCTGGGAGACTTGGAAAGTGTTCCCACAGGTGACTGATGCCTTTGAAGAACTCTTACGCATGCCAAGTGATGTGAGTGAGGAGTCAATGTCACTGCTGGAGCGCTTCGTTGTGCTGATGTATGACCGCACCAGTGACACCATGGAAGTGAACGATGCTAGGAAACAGCTCTTCGCACACAAGTCTAGGGCTCTAGAAAACATTCCCCCAACACAGGCAGCACTCCAGCAGCACATCAAGCGTGCATCTCTCCAGGGCAACTGCTGGAACCAAACTCTGGTCCTGAATCCAGAGTTACCAATCCCATCTGACTGGGGCTGGACAAAGGAGGCCTCTGGGTGGCAGCCTGTTTGGACGACACTGCCAGAGGCATCAAAATCTTGCCACGAACTGATCCACTGCGGCTGCAAGAAGGGATGTACCGGCCGCTGCAAGTGCACCAAGGCTGAACTCAAGTGCACTGCATTATGTGCATGTTCGGGAGACTGTTAGGTGCAATCAGACACCTTTATATTTATTAGGGTACGCCGTATAACAAAAATTCTTTTTCTCAACTTTGGCATGCCAATTTCCTATGTAAAATGGAATTCTAAGACGATTTTATCTCTTTTCATTTTTGCATTTGAGCAATTCTTACTATGCAAAATCGCACTTTTATATTGCACCCTTATCGAATAATGGTTAAATGAGTACGCAGTGTCCGATTGGTCCTGTTTATTGCATCATGCACCAATATGAGTTCCAAATCACTAGCGTGGTAAGCTCTTTCTTATCAGTTAGTTCATCAGGCACTACATCACAGTGTCACAGCCTCTACGTTGACCTAGAACGTGTCCATCATGTCCTTCTTATACCTGAAGCAGGCATGGTCTCCCGGTGGTGGGCCCGAGACCCCGGGTGAACTCGTCTCTGGCCTGCTGCCCCACCACTGCTGCCGCAGCCTCTGTCACCTGCTTCACGACTCTTTCGGTGCTCTGAGTGTGGATAGAGAACTCCGGAACCTCGTACGGCTTGACCAGGATCTCCTGGATCTGATCCCCGGACAGTGAACAGGTGAATGCCGGCTCGTGCACCTGGCCAGGCTGCCAGCTGATCAGTGTCTGCAAGCTGGTGGCTGTCAAGTTCAGCTTGGGTGTGATGCGAGGTCTTACACTGGTGTCCCCATACTCCTCGCCAGCCCTCAGCTTCAAAATCTGGGTCACGGCGAACCTGCGGTCGTCCTCACTCTGACTCGCCATCAGCGAGAGGAGGACACATTCTGAGTGTGCGAACCATGCTCCTGTCCGCACGTAGAAGGTCACAGCTGTTTGGACCTTTTTGGGCTGCGACCTCATCACTCTGAGCTGCGTGAGGATGTGCTTGGGGCCGTCCTCTAGTCTGTGGTGAACCTTGATGTCGTAGTAGAGTTTGAAGTACACCTGCAGGCAGTACTTGACAAGGATTTCCAGGGTGTTCAGTTCTTTGCCAGTCAGTCCATGCTTTCTGGTCCACATGTACACGAGCGACTGGGCTGTGGTGAGCCATCTGGAGTGGGACACCTTGCCACACTTGATCTCCTGCAGCTCGGGCGGGAGAACGCCCAGCTTCACAGCCTGGGGCCAGCTGGACCTGCTGGTCAGTGAACATGTTGACCCGGATATACTCCGGTATCTCCGTGAGATCTTCACCGCCTGGCACTCCTCTGAACTCTGCGTTGTACTGCATCTCATTCACGCTGGACAGCAGACTGCACACTGGACCCGTGAAGCCAGTGTCAGATGAGGTAGGCCCGTCGATGCTGGTGATAAGGTGGCGCAGGGGCAACTCGTTTGTGTGCAAACTGCATATACTCCAGAAGAGCTTGCATCCCAGCATCTTCTCCAAATGGGCGTGAGTACCACCCTTCCACCCTGTGTTGGCCCTAGTTGAGTCACCTTGCAGTACGATCAGTGAGTCGGTGGAGTCGTATGTCACCAGCAGATCATAGAGAGCCTGAGCCACCTTGAACGCAGGCTTCTCAGGTGGCACCGGGTCCTCTGGTACAAAATGCCAAAGGTACCTTCCAGATGGCTCCTCTGTCACTGACACATGCTCCTCCCTGATCAACCTTGGGTGCAGTTTCCCATAGCTGTCGGGCACCATCGCCCTGGTCTTGTCCTTCCTCCCATCGTAACCCAATCCAACTATTTTTGTACTCTGGTTAGGGTACGCCGTATAACAAAATTTTTTTTTCTCAACTTTGGGATGCCAATTTCCTATGTAAAATGGAATTCTAAGACGATTTAACTCATTCCATTTTGCATTTGAGCAATTCTTACTATGCAAAATCGCACTTTAAGCTATGTTTTGCATATAAATATAAAAGTCCATTTTTGCATATCAAAAAGTGCTCAAACCAAAAAGTTGAATCGGACAAACTACCCTTAAAATTCAATTTTACATAAGAAAACACCCTGCCAAATTCGAAATAATCTATATTTTACTTTTCATTGGACCTACGGCGTACCCTAATATTTATGCGTCTATATGGATAATGTGTGTGTATTACATGTACCGGTCTGTACTATACATGTGTCTGAGGTAACTGACCTCACTGTACTTTAATCTTATAGACTATGTTCAGTGCACATTGAAAATTAAGGTTGCACAGATGATCTTACAACACGATTTCATGCAAGCTGTTCTGGACACCACAATAACCTAAATGTGTATTGCAATAAATTTGTTTTCTGAGGTCACTGACCTCATTTAAAGCACTTGTTCAGTCATGGTTGCATCCTGTGATTATGTATAAATAGGCTCTCCAGAAGATAAGGGGACCAACACATGGCAACATACCTTTTTAATGATTCCCAAAAACTGACAAACTGCACCAGAATCGTGAAAAAATGACAATTTCAATGTAATTGAGGTCATTGACCTCTCACTATCCTCAGAGGTCAAATCTGACTCACCTCCCGATCTGAAAATGAACCTTATGGTATTTACTAACACTGGTAAAAATTTATGCTTTAGTCATAATTTGCACAATTGTTATGATTATCTGCTGCACTAATAATGTACATCATACAATTGCTAACTCTGAGGCAACAAGATGCAATGTATATAAAACTATTAACCCTCAATTTAAAGTACATGACGTTTATGAGAAGAGACATGTAATTAACGACCTCCATAGGATGTCGTTTACACGTTTTCGAGTCTGTGGTCATAGTTTAGCAGTGGAAACGGGACGTTGGAACAGGCGCGGACGTGGTCGCCTTCCTCTCGAGGAGCGCCTGTGTGTATGTATGTAGTGACATACAAACAGAACAATATGTGGTAAAAGTGTGCCCCCAAACACAACACATTAGAAACCTTTACGGATTTAATACTGTTCATGACGTGTTCTCTAATTTCACTGATGAAATCACATGCAAAATTATTCATGAATTGTTGAATATTTATTTATTCCTAGGAAAAGCATATTCTTTTTCGGTGATAAAAATGTTTTTTTTTTGTCTTTCATAGGGACGTAGATCTGCTCGTTGAATTTATATGTTTAGTAGTTTATCGTAGTAGTAGTAGTTTTAGTAGTTATTTTTTTTTTGGACTACAGTTTGTTACTCAAAATTTGTGGGAGTGTTAAATTTTTGGACATTAGTGTTTTGTCTATTTATTAACCGTTTCACGCCGCACGGTGACGCGATCGCGTCAAAACGGGCCCGTCTATATCTGAGCTTTGACGCGAACTGCGTCAAAAAATATTTAAAAATTCGCCAAAAATAAAATATTTATCAGAATCGCGTCAAAATTACTGCGTCAAAGATCCAAGCTAGGCCTATAAAATAAACTAATTGTCAACTCGCTCGTGAGGGTGGATTTGAAGTGATAAGGGCTTGTGTTTGCAGCAGCTCACTCTCACCAGGCGGCCTGTCAGCGCGGACTGCCCGTCCCTTTAAAACGTGTCCCGAGCCGGGTAAGCCATACTTATAGCCTAATCCGTCTTCCAACATGTGTTTCAGTTTTCCTCCATTTTCTCAAGAACTACTGGCCATATGAAAATTCTAATGGTAGCGTTGGAATCCTCATAAAACTCCGCTTTTATTGGCATCTAAACCATAAAAAGTTGACTCAGGAAGTATCAAGCTACGAAGTGGTGAACGTAAGTATTTATATTCTCTTTACTCATGTTTTTCTAAGTCATTAAACTCCGCTATTTACTGCATTTCTTGTTATTTTTGTCTTTCATAAGGCAGAATAATTTCTTGCGAAAACCAACGATATTTAATAATGCCAGGAAAAAGAATAATCGTGGTTGAAATGATAACATAACCAAAACATTCGCCGCAGAGTCAGGCCATTACGCGGGCCCCCCCTTATGAGAGCCCCAGACTGATGTCGAAGTGGACGGAAAAACTTATTAAGCTTTTCGTGCGTGAAAGGGTAAATGATATTATGTGCAATTTATGTATAAAGCTGTGGTCAATAAATATCTATCTATCTATCTATCTATCTGTGTGTGTGTATATATATATATATATAATTGATTTTCTTATTTGGTACATCTTGATGTTTCAGGGTGACAGAGACACTCGTCATACTTGGGGTTGTTTATGCGCAACGTTTCGCCAAGGCACTGGGCATCATCAGGCTAAAAATAGTTAAAAATTTAATATATTGCAATGCTAAAAAGCGAACATCTAAAAAATTTATTCTAAGAAACAATAAAATATTCCTATATTATCTAAAATTACTAACTAATAAATAAAATATAATTTGTACTTAACGGACCTTGGTGTGTATGCTGTCTGAGTTGGTAGAGGACTGAATGAACACTAGTTTCGTGGGTGACATTTCAGCTTGTGTGGGGCGATCGAACTGAGAGTCGGGCAATCGAAACAGTGGTAGTCATTTGAGTATATGTAGTTGGTGTGAAATGACTTGGTTATCTTAATAACCAAGTCATTTCACACCAACTAAAAATACTCAAATGACTACCACTGTTTCGATTGCCCGACTCGGTTCGATCGCCCCACACAAGCTGAAATGTCACCCACGAAACTAGTGTTCTTCAGTCCTCTACCAACTCAGACAGCATACACACCAAGGTCCGTTAAGTACAAATTATATTTTTATTAGTTAGTAATTTTAGATAATATAGGAATATTTATTGTTTCTTAGAATTAATTTTTTTGATGTTCGCTTTTTTGCATTGCAATATATTAAATTTTTAACTATTTTTTGCCTCCGTGACGCCAAGTGCCTTGCGAAAACGTTGCGCATAAACAACCCCAAGTATGACGAGGTCTGTCACCTGAAAACATCATATATAAAATATATATATTTTTATATATTATATATATATATTTTATATATATTATTTATATATATATAATGTATATATAGTATATATAATATATATAATATAAATTTTAAAATATATATATACGAATATATATCTTTATAAAATAATATATATATATAATATTATACGAATATTATCTTTATATATATATATATATATATATATATAATATACGAATATATATCTTTATATATATAAATTTTATATATATATATATATATATATATATATATATATATTATCTATATAATTATATATTATATATATAAAATATATATATATAGATATATATAGTTAAAATATAATATTTTCTTATAATATAAAATTATATATATATAAAAATTATATATATATATATATATATTATATATATATATATAATATATAGAATATATAGTTAAAAATATATATAATATTATATAGATATATATATATAATATATATATAAAAATTAATATATATATAATATATATAATATATATATATATTATATATATAATAGATTATATAGTAATATATATATATATATTATATATACAATATAATAAAATATATATATAAAATATAATAATAAAAATTATATAGATGAATATAATAAAATATATAAAATATATATATATATAAAAATAGATATATATAGATATATATATTATGATATATAAAATTATATAATCAAATATATATAGATATATTAAAATATATATAAGTATAATATATATATATATATATATATATAATATATAATATAGATAAAAATATATTATAAAAATATATATATATAAAATATAATATATATATATATAATATATGGTCTTTATATAAAAATTATATATATCTTTATATTTATATATATATATAAAATATATATATATATATATATATTAATATATATAAAATACATAGATAGATATAGAATATAAAATATATAATAATATATATAATATATATATGTAAAATATATAATATCTATTTTAATATATATATATATATTAAAATTTATTAATATTAATATTTTATTATATATATATATTATATATATATATTTATATATATATATATTATATAAAGACATATAAAATTATTTTAATATATATTATAAATTATATATATATATTTTAAATATATATATATATATATATATATTAAATTATATTATTATAATATATTATATATATATATATATATTACACACAACACCCACACACAACACACACACACAAAACACATACACACACACACCGGGACCCCTGCTGGAAATCCAGGTCGATTATCGACCCCAAGCTTTATTATGATACAAAAATAAACTCAAAAAAAATAAAAAAAAAAATTTGCACTTGGCCAGTCCTTTATGATGAAAATAAATTGAATTACACACACAGTCACACCACACGTATACACACACGCTGGACACTTCGGTGGGTTACAGCGTCAGGTACCAATCTGTCGTCCGGAGTTCGATCCCGGTCCCACTCATTACCGGGGGATTTTCCACTGATAAATTACTGTCTCCCTTGAGCAAGTGGATGGGTGTGTGTTGTGTGTGAGGTCTCAGCATTACCCAAAGATCGGTATTTATGATCTCCAAGCTCGCACCGGGAGGGTGAAACTGCCGATCGCGAGTCCGACTCGCGTGGACAAGACCATGGGTGAACCAGGGTCTATAACTCTATGAAAAACCCTGGGGTGAACCATGGGCAGTGGTGGATTACATTGAGGTTAATGAGCCTGCAACCTCAGGCACCGGACATTCAGGGGTCCGCGATGAATAGATAAATAGATAAAATAAATAAAAATTTGATGTAATAAAATATAGTAATAAAAATCATGTACGTATAAGAACACTGATATACTAAAGGCCGCCAAAATTCGACATTCGAGTTAGTAGTGTAATTTGGCGACTTGTTACGTAGGCCTTTTATATTATTTAGTTACTTAAACATTCTTAATGATTTCAAATAATAAAGTTATTTTGAAATATAAAGGTATGAGTGTGGGAGTAATGAGTGGTGAGGTATGGGTGTGTGAGTAATGAGGGGTGAGGTAGGGGTGTGTATGTAATGAGTGGTGAGGTATGGATGTGGGAGTAATGAGTGGGGAAGTATGGGTGTGTGGGAGTAATGAGTGGTGAGCTATTAGGGTGGTCCTTCATGAGGGGTAAATTTTCGAATTAATTTATTTTAAGCTCCAACCCCTGGAATAAGTTGGAATAGTCGAGATAACTCTCCTCGTGCATTTTTTCTAAAATTTCCCAACAACATTACCTTCCCTCATCGACCTTGAAGTTTAGCCTCAGTTTCTCGGGGCGGCTGACATTAGAGCGACGACGTATCGGCCTGTGCTGAACTTTGAAACGCTCCTGTAATGTCCAATCGTCTCTTTTGATGTGATACGTCGATCTGTGTGTTTGTGTATTAGTGTAATGTGTAATGTGTATTACTCGTTCTTCTCACCGCCCCCCTAACAATGTTTTTTTCAGGTTGAGTCATCACTCATCAATCTATCATTCTATCAAGCATGGCAGCAGTGAGCCGTCGCTATTTGATTGCTCCGTTGCAAACATTGCGGTCTCAACTTCCCTCGAAGAAAAGTGCTGGACTGTTGATATGCCGAATCGGGTCGAGAAGAAGTCTGTGCGGGAGGCGGCCAACGATGTCATGAAAATTGTCATTGAGCTCTGGTTGAAAGCCAGGATCCCATTCAGCGAAAGGACCCCATCCTGGCAAAGATTGAAAAACTCCAAAAGGGAGTTTGGAAACGTCAAGCGGAACAAGGGGCGAGCTGGCTCTCAAGCGGTGCGTGAGGAAGCTTTCAAGAAGCGGACGAAGAAACTCTTCGATGTCGCCGCCACCAATACCCTGGACGTCCTCACGAATGAGGAGGATAAGGCATTTCTGCTAGCTCGGCGCGAACCCGGTCGCCGTGGACAGCTGGGATCTGTCGACACACGGTTAGCTGCCGTGGAGGCCCGCGCCGCTCAACGCCGTGAGCTGCAGGAGCGACAGAGGCAGCGCGCGGAGGATGAAGCCAGCACGTCCATGACCCCAGTGGAATTGGAATCGTCGTCCACCTCTGCAGATGAGTCCGCTGAGGAGGAGAGCGGGGGACGACGAAGAAGCGAGACCTCCAAAGCGCCCCAGGAGGGCTATGACAAACGTGATCACGCCTAGTGTGGCAGCGTGTCTGGACAGAACCATAATGACCGACCGGGGAGCAGTCTATGTCCTGTCGGCGGCAGCCCATTCGCTCGGCCATGACGTCTCCGAGCTGAGCATCAACCGCAGCTCAATCCGGCGGCATCGGCGGAAACACCGGACGGATGCTCATGTGGCACTCAAGAGGAGCTACGGGGGGCTGCACGCTCTTTGTTCATTGGGATGGGAAATTGATGCAAGACCTTACGACCAAGGAAAACGTCGAGCGACTTCCCATTCTGGTCTCAGGCAATGGAACGGTGCAGCTCCTCAACGTCCCCAAGCTGCCGAACGGAACGGGCTCTGAGATGGCCAAAGCAGTTGTCGGGGCACTCGAAGACTGGGACCTTACTGAGCGCATCGCTGGGATGTCGTTTGACACGATATCCTCCAACACAGGCCGGAACAACGGGGCTTGTGTCCTGATCGAACAGCAGCTCAAGAAAGATCTCCTATACTTCGCGTGCCGCAATCATGTCCTTGAGCTGCTCCTCGCTGAGGCTTTCACGACGGTCATGGGCCCCACGTCAGGTCCGGAAGTGATCCTGTTCAAGCGCTTCCAAGATCACTGGAAGTTCATCGACCGGAGCCAGTTCGAGTCCGGTAATTCCCACCCCCATGGGGCGTCCTCTGCTGGACCCTGTGGACAAGAACTGGTTCCAGAGCACCCTGATCAACCACAAGGGCCTTCGAGACGACTACTGGGAGCTGCTGGCATTGACTGTGATCTTCCTCGGCCAGGTCCCCCGACGAGGAGTAAGATTCTTTGCCCCCGGACCCATGCACCACGCAAGGTGGATGTCGAAAGCCATCTACGCACTGAAGGTGTGGATGTTCCAGAGCCAATTCAAGCTCACAGCGAGGGAAGAGAAGGGCCTGCGGCAAATCGCCGTCTTCATCAGTCACCTGTACGCGAAAGCCTGGACACTGGCTCCGGAGGCCGCAGCTGCCCCTCGACACGACCTGCAACTGCTGAAGGATTTGACGACCTACATGGACGTCAACCGGGACGTGGGCAAGGAAGCTCTGACCAAGCTGCAAGAGCACCTGTGGTACCTCTCGGAGGAGCTTGTCGCTCTGGCGCTTTTTGACCCCCTGGTCACGGTGGAGGAGAAGAGGCAAATCCTCACCTCACTTCACAACACGGTGGGAGATGAATCTCCAGCGAAGCGCCCAAAGCTGCCCAGCCAAGCCGTCTCTGGACTCCAACTGCAAGACATGGCATCAACCAACACGCGACGGTTCTTCCAGAAGCTGCGCCTGGAAGACGGCTTCCTCGACGCCGATCCCGCGACCTGGCTGGAGCGGGAAGACTTCCGGACAGCGGAGGCCTTCGTGCAGGGGATAGCGGTCATCAACGACCACGCGGAGCGAGGAGTTGCCCTCATCCAGGAGTACAACCGAAGGCTAACTCAGAATGAAGAGCAACTGCAATTTCTTCTCCAAGTTGTCTCGCGTCATCGCGCGGAGTTCCCGGACTCCAGAAAGAAGACTGTGGCTGCTGGTGTGGCGGCCCACCAGGAGCAAAGGAACACTAAGTCGGACGGCCTAGGAGCCTTGTGAGTAGTCTGTTAGAGTCTTCTAAAGAAACTCAGATTGTGTTTATGGAACAAAAATTATACTTCCATGTGAATTAAAAAATACTGCAGTTACACTTGATTTACGTTGGGCTACAGCCGCTACAAACTATGCATTTGAGGTAGAAAGACATTTTGCTTAAGATTTGTGAAGTTCGAAAATGGTCAAATTTTCGGGTGTTTCTTTTTTCACTGATATTAACTGTGGATTGTGGTCATTTAACTGTGTAATGAGGTAACCATTTATAAAACACTGTATGTTGTGTGTTATAAGCTAACATTTTGGGAATGAATGACACAAAAACAAATTTCAAGGATTGTTGTTTTTGATCCTCAGGGTGAAACTTCAAGGTCGATGAGGGAGGGGTAAATGTTGTCCGATTGAGTAAAAAATTCACCAGGAGAGTTTTCTTGACTATTCAAATGAATTCCGGAGGTTGGAGCTAAGACTTTCCGAGTTTCAATTTTAAGAACCACCCTAGTGAGCTATGGATGTGGGAGTAATGAGTGGTGAGGTATGGGTGTGTGAGTAATAAGTGGTGAGGTATGGGTGTAGTAGTAATGAGTGGTATGATTTGACTGTCGTTTTCTCATTAAATTGTCCTATTTCCATGGGGATTCTGTCTTTTATTTATGTTAGATAGTCTGGCAAGCCTGATTTGACCACCATACAATTACAAATTCTGGTGGTCACTGGCATCTACAACATTAATGACAGACCTAGAGGCCAGCAAATCGGAAAAGAATATATTGTTGTCTTCGAAAATAGTGCATAGGGATGAAAGGTGGATGTAGGTAATGTACATGTGTTGAAGGAACTACCACATGTACGTAAGACTACCCGCCTCTTGTAGTTTCCTTATAATCTTGACTCATGTGGTTATGGGCACCGGGCGGTATAGGCCACGCCCCTCCCCGATAACCCCGGCCTCGTCCGCGCTGCTCCACACACTTTGAAGTAGTGCTAAGTTATTTCTTTTGATATCAACTTGCTAATAATACTCCACATCTCTTCTAACCCAGCCCTTACAGCCGTCAATCACATATTCAATATACTTGGGAGGAGAGGATGGGACGGTATAGAAATATATATAAATTCCGTCCACACTCCACCTTGGCGTGATCTTCTTCTTCTTGTGACCTCTACCGCTTAGTATCGCTTCGAGGCGCATCACTGGATGACTTGTACCAGAGAGAGCCAGATAATAATAATATAAGCCTCTCATACAAAGAAAGGTCCTTGTAATACTAATTATAATCCATCAATAGTAAGAAAAATCCTTGTAAATAATAGTAATAAACTTTTGATAGTAAAAAAGAAACGGCAGGCAAGACAGCTCGACGGCTTCTGATGCGCAACAAGTTGTAGAAGTGCCCCATTTGAAACGCTAGACTTGCCCCGAGCATGGGCTTCGTTTGGGTGGGGGACAGACTCTTCATAGTCTTCCATAGAAGACAGTTCCATAAACCCTTTACTCTTCCTTTTCATCTATTCCAAATGGAACTGTCGCCGAGAATTTCCGCGTCGGCGAGCGTTCCACCGTCGGCGACATTTCTCGTTTGGTGCTTCGGCGACAGTTCCTATCGGCGATAGTTCCATAAACCAACTCGGGACTTCTGCTCCCCTCCAGCTCTTTAAAAAGTCCCCGGCACGATTTGAACTCGGCATTGACGCACCACTTAAGGACCGCTTAACCACTGGTCCTTNCCTCCTACTTTCAATCTAAATAATATGCAAGCACGAATGTTAAAAGGAAGAATAGTTGAAAAAAAATTACGCAAAACGGAAACGGAAACAGACAGTAAAGTTCTTGAAGCTATGCCTCCATCTTCTTTCCAACTCTATACATCCGTTTCTTCCTTCCTACTCCTCCTTATTTTGATCCTCCTCCTCCTTCTGCTTTCATCTCCATCAGCAAAAGTCCCCAATTTCAGGTAATCCTTCAGCAGGCAGGCATGAGAGGGATGAAAAGGCATTCATTCCCGCTTAGTAACGAGACGTTGACGGTATAAAGTTCTGGAGCAAGGAAGCGTGGCAGAGTATTAGGAAATAAGGAACACACAGATGGCATCGTCCTAAACTAACAAGAGTCAAATGTTACATGGCACATACATAGTAAGCAATGTTCCCAAATAAGACATAGATCCAAAGTTTTCATTAATTGTTATCATACGAAGGCAAATAAAGAGTTAGAGTAAAAGTCTAATGTAGTGAAAGAAAAAATAGATATACTAAATAGATATATAGGTATATATATATAAGTATATATATATATAAGTATATAATAATATATAATATAATAGAGAGATAGAGAGAGAGAGAGAGAGAGAGAGAGAGCGAAGAGAGAGAAGAGAAGAGAGATGAGAGAGAGAGAAGAGACGAGAGAAGAAGAGAGAGAGAGAGAAGAAGAGAGAGAGAGAGAGAGGAAGAGAGAGGAGAGAGATAGGAACGAATACATATCTACAAATATACACGAATCGTATCTGACTACACTGAGTTTGTACATGGGTAGACAATTCATAGCTGATAAGGAGGGAGCAGACTTAGGTCACCCGACAGAGAGCAGTTTGCACCCAAAGGGGATTAAGTTTGCTCACGAGACAAGACAACATTTATCTTGGATGGAAATTAAAGGGTGGGGGAGGGGGGGAGCTGATGCGTGGATGTAAAAAAAATGGGCAATTAGATTAACTGAATGAACGCCTGGCAATGGAAGGCGATGCCCAAATAAACTCAAGGAAATGAAGTGACTATGCTGGAAAATTAACTGAAGCAGCACCGAACAACAGCTGAAGAGTAAGGGATGAAACAGGCAGCGACTTTTATCCTGCATAATGATGAGGATGACGATGAAGAAATGGTGGAGGAAGAGCAGGAGGAGGATCAAGAGGAGGAGGAGGAGGAGTGTTCTGCATACTAATATATAAAAATTCGAATAAAAATGACATATACAATATCACGTGAACATTGTTTGTCTGTCCTGTGACACACACACACACATAAAAACACACAAACACACACACAAACACACACACACACACACACACACACACACACACACACACACACACACACACACACACACACACACACACACACACACCACACAACACACACACACCAACACACACACACACACACACACACACACACACACACACAACACCACACACACACACACACACACACACACACACACACACACACAACACACACACACACCCACACACACACAGACACACACACACACAACACACACACACACACACACACACACACACACACACACACACACATACACACACACACTTAATCACGTACTTATATCCCACAAAATATGCATTGGTAATTAATGGAAAACAATATATGGGAAGAGAAAAACTTTCCATGCTAAATAATATTAATCCGGGAATAAAAAAATCCCAATCAGAGAAGCAAAATACAGAAAAATACCCATTGTACATATATAAAAAAAATACTATTATCATAAACTTACATATAAAATGATAACAAAAATATTGGAAAAACGAGGATAAAAAATTGAACAAGAGATACTGGGACATACACGGTTCATACAAGAGCCATACAATCATGACCTTCTTGGTGTTGGTCGAGGCGTCACGAGCATCACACGGCGAACACGATTTGCCAATGGAACCATATTTCGTACTAGAGCGTGCTTTTCCGACAGAGACAAACGCGGTGCTGAAAAAGGGGCAAAAAAAGGATCAGAAAAGGCAGGAGCAGAAGGAGAAAGAGGAGGAAAAGGAGAGAGGAATGTAGTAGAAAGGAGGACAATAAAAGGGGAATGAGAGTGAGTGGGACGTAAAACGGGGAGGTAAAGAAAATGGGAAAGGGGTAAAGAGTAGAGGAAATAAAAAGGATAAGATGTGGTGAAATATAAAGCTTGTGATTGGTAGGTGGAATTATGTTCTTACCTCTCCCCCCTCCGATTCCTCTCCTCCTTCATCTCCATTCATGTCATCTTCTCACTCTCCTCCTTTCTTTCTTACGTGGTCGTCTCCATTCCATCCTCCTCCACCTCCTCCACCTGCTTCTAGTCATCCTCCTATTTTTTCTATTTTCTTTCATTTCCCTCCCGTCCCTCACACCCCGGCCAAGATGTGGTTGAGGCAGAGAAAAACACCAATTTTGCACATAGCTGAGCTTCCCTCCGTGAGCTGGGATAAGCTGCCCCCCCCCCACCGTCTCTCTCTTTCCCTCTCTTTCTCTCTCTTCTCTCTCTCCATCTCTCTCCTCTTTTCTCCCCCTCTCTCCCCTCTCTCTCTCTCTCTCTTTTTTTTTCTCTCTCTCTCTCTCTCTCTCTCTCTCTCTCTCTCTCTTCTTTTTTTTTTTCTCCCCTCTCTCTCCCCTCTCTCTCTATCTCTCTCTCTCTCTCTCTCCCCTCTCTCTCTCTCTCTCTCTCTCTATCTCTCTCTCCTTCTCTCTCCTCCTCTCTCTTCTCTCTCGCTCTTTAATTTTTTTATTTTTTTACCTTTATTCTTATAGGTTTTACAGTCAGGAGCTTCAGCTGGACTATTGAGAACTATCTGTGACTTTCGGAATATGTAGATTATTCTTAGCTTAACATACATACATGGGTTACTATTCTAAATTCTCTATTTCTCTAATTCACTATTTCACTACTAAATGAATGTTACATGTTCATGTGTTACTATTCTAATTTTACATTTTATTTTTCACTACTACTAATATATATATAGACATAGTTGAACTTAAGCATCATAGGGTTTACAGGTTTACAGGTAGGTACTTAATACTATGGCTGCCTTATCCAAGCGTTCACAGCACTCTTGAAGGTCTGGAAAGACGAAGTAGAGTGAAGCTGTGTCTGCTGTACCAAGCGGTTCCACATTCTTGTGTAGCGTGAAAGGAAGGAACGCAGAGGGGTCTCCGTCCGGGAAAAAAGGGACGATCAGTTGATGGTCCCTGGTAGCAGCATTTTCGTGTGGTGTGGCCGTGTGGTCTTGCCCAGGCCTGTCGCAGAACAGCCAGGTGCGGGACATGCTGCTTGTTTGTCTTGTAAACGACGCACAGACCTGCTACGTCCCGACGCTGCTGCAAGGGTTGCAGAGGAGGGAGAAGCTGGTCCTGCAAAGCCTTCAGACTTATTACCGTTGGGCTCAGGCCTGTACCTTGTCAAGAAGGCTCAGGTACGAAGGGGGGCAGGAAGATCACGTGAGAGGGGCGTACTCCATAAGGGAGCGGACTTGAGCTGCATATAAGGTGGTGATCCCTTGGAAGTCAAGAAGGTGTGAGACACGCCGGACACAGCTAAGTTTCCAGGCGGCTTTCCTTGCAAGGGTTTTCGGATGTGGTCGGTGAAGGTCAGGACGCTTTTCCCACTTCCACCCCAAGTATGGAGAGGGATGTCTGCAGGGGCACCGGCCTCCCACCCAGTAAGATGATAGGGATGGGAGTATCAGGAGGACGTTGTCGTCGGGAGATGAGCATTGCCTGGGTTTTCTCTGGAGCGAGATCCACTTGCCATCGACGACCCCATGAGCTGACGGTTTGGAGGACCTGACTTATGTGAGCAACAGTCGTGCGGTGATCACCACTGTCGCAGGGGAATGTAAGGGTGCAGTCATCGGCATATGCATGTGCCTCTGGGATGAGCTGGAGCAAGTCATTGAAGAATACATTCCAAAGGAGAGGGCCGAGTACACTGCCATGTTGGACAATGGCAAAGATCAGGTGTTTCTCTGAGGTTTGACCGTCCACCACCACTCTGAGAAATCTGTCCCGCAGGTAGTCTTGTAGTAGGAGCAGCAGATGAACGCGGACACCCAAATTGTTCAGTTTGGTGATGAGGCCGTGAAGCCACACCCTATCAAATGCTCCCGCAATGTCAAGGGCAATGACGTATGTGTCCTTTCTTTGGTCACAACGCTTATGCCATGTGGTGGACAGATGGAGCAATAGGTCGGCCGCTGACCTGTTTGCTCGGAAGCCAAATTCTTTGATGTTAAGAAGGTGGTGTGATGTGAAGAAAGACGATATCTTGTCGGCAATTATAGTTTCTAGCGTCTTGCCAAGAACTGATAAAAGGGAGATGGCCTATAGTTCTTGGGGTCAGTTCTTTTGTCTTTCCTATGTATTGCCACCACTATGGCAGCCTTCCATAGGGTGGGCCACCTTCCAGTAGTGAGGCAGTGCTGAAAGATAGTAGCAAGGGGCGTTGCTAGTTGAGAGGCGCAGCGCTTGAGGATATGAAGATTAATGCTGTCTGGGCCGAAGGCCTGAACTAAATGTCGGCGAACTTCCTCACTAGTAATAATGAGGTTAGAAAGGTTGGCATTGGTGAGGATGGGCACAGCTGGGATGGATCGCTGGGGATCAGGTACTGTCATTTTCTTGGAAAAAAATGTCGCGAGTACCTCGGCCTTGTTCTTGCTCTTGGTGGCCACTGTGCCGTCAGACTTGAATAGCGGAGGTATGGTCTCGTCAGTTGTCAGACCTTATTGCTGTTTAAGTGTGGTCCACCAGGACTTGTTACCCACTGAACGACCACTGAGCTTGGTTTTGAATTAGTCTTGCCAGCGTCGTTGAGCCCATTGTTGGATTTCTTTCATTGCTGCACAAGCGTGTCTGTAGCGCTCCTTGTTAGGGTGGTTTGAATGGTATGCGTAGAGCCGCCAGGCACGACTATTTTCATCAGCAGCCATCTACATTGGTAACCAAAACAGGGCTTATCAAGGGGCTTGGCAGTGTAAGTCTGGCTTGGCACATATTTCTTCTGGAGTTCAAGCAGAGTACGTGTGAATGTGTGCACCTGTGTATCCACATCATTAACGAGAATGGTGCTCCAGGGTGTTTGTTGCAGCGCATCACATAGACCGTCCAAGTCTGCTCTGCCCCAAAACCAGTTGGTGCGTGTGACGGGGGCATCCCTCTGAGCTGCAACCTGTATGTACTTAGGATCGCCATGTGATCTGATGATCCTACAGCACCGAGGGGTGAACAGGTGACGACACTGTCTGGGAGATCACTGATGACAAGATCAAGTGATGAGCCGAGAAATGTGTGTGGGGAAGTCAACGTGGTTTGTTAGAACATACACTGTGAGGAATTCATCAAAGGATCTTGCAACTAGATGTTGGTTCATGTCGCCTATGATGACAACGTGCTCACAGGTGTGTTGTTGCAACAGGTCATCCAGGTGAGTATGCAGATACTCAATAGGCTCCCTCCCCTGCCACTGTGGGCGGTAGCTCACGCACAGCAGGATAGCGCTGTGATGGTGAGTCCATATTTTGAAAAACATCATCTCAAGATGGTTTGGTAGAGTTACTTCAAGTGGCTGGACCGACAGGCTCTTGTGAAAGGAGACATCGATATCACCATACGTCCCGCGTGTCCTGTTGCGTCGATGCCACCTCGTATATCCATTTATCTGTCCAAAGTTGTTTTGGATTGACTTGTTGAGGAAGGTCTCTACTGCCGCAACGATGTCTGGGATTGACTTGTTGAGGAAGGTCTCTACTGCCGCAATGATGTCCGGGTTGTGAGGGATCCCGTGAGTGTTAATCAGGTCCCCTCTCTCTCTCTCTCTCTCTCTCTCTCTCTCTCTCTCTCTTCTCTCTCTCTCTCTCTCGCTCGCTGCCTCGCTTGCTCTCTCTCTCTCGCTCGCTCGCTGTCTCTCTCGCTCGCTCGCTGTCTCTCTCGCTCGCTCGCTGTCTCTCTCGCTCGCTCGCTGTCTCTCTCCTCTCTCCTCGCTCTCTCTCTCTCTCTCTCGCTCTCGTCTCTCGCTCTCTTCTTCGCTTCTCCTCTCTCTCTCTCCTCTCCCCCCCCCCCCTCTCTCTCTCTCTCTCTCTCTCTCTCTCTCTCTCTCTCTCTCTCTCTCTCTCTCTCTCTCTCTCTCTCTCTCTTGCAACATCGATTATTAGCATGAATTGATCCAAATTAACCTTTGTGATATATATGTGACTGACCACAATCACCATCACCTCCTGCTATTCCACCTTCTCTTCCTCCTCCTAAAAAGACTGTTGGCACGCCCCTGTGTGGTCCTTCATTCAATGCCCGCTCAAGTTTGATGTGTCAGAGATCCAAGCTTTATCTAATTACATAAAAAATGACCTCTATGAGCTATAGACTCTTGTGGGTTGTAGGGGGGAAGAGGGGTAGAACAGCAGGTGATCTCGTTTCCAGCGCATGACCACATTGACCAGGTCGGCCGTAGATGAATTACACACACACACACACACACACACACACACACACACACGCACACACACACACACACACACTGTTACGACCACTTCATGTTCCTAACTACCTTTTTTCTTTTTTGTGCTTCTCGTTGTCCCCCTAGTTTCACGTCAATTCACTTTCACTTCTGGTGGTTCAGTATAGCTTCACTGTTTCGTTTATTGTTTCATTTTTGTTCCGTATAACAGTCTCAGAGTTTTCCTCGGCCTAAAGAGGCGTTAGGTAGTCAGTGTGTCAGGACCAAGGAAGCTAGAGAAATTTAATTTGTGTGACATTATCTGCCGCACGTGCGTAGTCGTCGCAGGGTACCGTAGATAACAGTATAGTCGCCACCTGCACTAATGTCGCCAGCCGCCATATATTACGAATTATAGCATCACTACTGATGTGTATGTGTGCCACTGATGATACACAGTAGTTTATATCATGACTGTATAATCTACCCTGTTTCAGCATTGTTTTATGCTTTGTATCTGCAAGTATATAAGTTTTTAAATTTCACTACTGGTGTTTTTTTCGGGCGACGACGGCGGGAGGACACTCAGTAAATAAACACTAGATGGCGACCTTATTGTTGGTCGCCCCTTTAGTTATATTTTTGTAATTTTTTCATTTATAGCCATAATATGACACAGATGAAGACACAAAATGACACAGACTCTCCAGATGGCCCCTTCTAACTTTCCAGAAATCATGGATGTAGAAATGTAAGTATTAACGCCACCAGACGTCTGTCTGTACATCGAAAAAATAGTTGTCCTGGCGACTTTAGTGTTATCTACGGTAGCTATCCAGGCGGGGTAGCTAGTCAGCGCGGTACACCTGTGTGGTTTACCGAATGTTTCCCGGTGTATCCCCAATGCGGCCTCCTACGGCAATATAAGTAACTTTTAGGAGATTATAGTGAGGTTAGGGTAGTAACTTTTAGGGATTATAGTGAGGTTAGGTTAGTAACTTATAGTGAGGTTAGGTTAGTAACTTTTAGGGGGTTATAGTGAGGTTAGGTTAGTAACTTATGACATATCTTATGTTTAACATATAGTTATATATGTTAAACATAACTTACAATAAACATATACGTATAACAATAGTTTGCTCCGCGCGACTGCCCTCTATATATGTGGATCATACGGGCGGCCGCATTGGACCCGCGGCCGCATAGGGTGGTAACCTGTTTCCCGATGGTTCATGAGAAAATCGGACCTCTAACGATAACCTTCAACTCACGATCAATATCATATCTAATGTGCAAATAGATTTGATCTACAGGCCTGCTAGCCCCCTGTAGAATGGTGAATACGGTAGAAGTAAATATACTTGCCAGCTGATCATCCCGGGACTGAGACAACATCGTATTGTCATATTTAGATACAAATTAAAGTCACTCATGGTTACTAACCTCCTAGAATCCTTGGGAAATAAATGAAGTCTTGTTCCGTGAAGTGCATCTCTCCTCCTGCCACAAACACAACAATTATTTCTGGAAATTGTAGGCGGCATTGCTACGGTGTTGTCTGGCCAATGAGTGTTTGTTTACATGTAACGCCACCTGTGCGCTGACAGCGCTCCGTTGTAGACGACGCTCACCGCCGACGCTACTGCCATCTAGATGGAAAACAGGGCAGGAAATCTGGCCGCACCTGGCCCTATTGCACAAAGACTTCCTTGTCTCTCTAGCTTCCTTGGTCAGGACCTTCATACCCTACCAGTGGTATTACCTGTGTGTGTGTGTGGATTTAAGCAGCCATCTCTGCCACTATTTATTTGTGAGTACTGCCGTGTTGGATTGTGTGTACCCATCTTTTGTTTCCGTGTGTTTTTGTGTTTCTGTGTTTGTGTTTCTGTGTGTGTTTCAGTTTTGGTGTTTCACTTTTGGTGTTTCAGTGTTTCAGTGTGTGTTTCAGTGTGTGTTTCAGTGTGTTTCAGTGTGTGTTTCAGTGTGTGTTTCAGTGTGTGTTTCAGTGTTTGTGTTTCATTGTTTGTATTTCATTGTTTGTATTTCAGTGTTAGTATTTCAGTGTTGGTGTTTCAGTGTTGGTGTTTCAGTGTTGGTGTTTCAGTGTTGGTGTTTCAGTGTTGGTGTTTCAGTGTTGGTGTTTCAGTGTTGGTGTTTCAGTGTTGGTGTTTCAGTGTTGGTGTTTCAGTGTTGGTGTTTCAGTGTTGGTGTTTCAGTGTTGGTGTTTCAGTGTTGGTGTTTCAGTGTTGGTGTTTCAATGTTGGTGTTTCAGTGTTGGTGTTTCAGTGTTGGTGTTTCAGTGTTGGTGTTTCAGTGTTGGTGTTTCAGTGTTAGTGTTTGTGTTTCAGTGTTTGTGTTTGTGTTTGTGTTTGTTTGTGTGTTTGCGTGTTTGTGTGTTTGGGTTTCCCTTTTACATATTTAAGTTTTGTTTCTTTGGGAGTTCTGGTTTACACTTGTTTAAGATTAGGGTTTTTGTGTGTTTCTGTGTCGACTCTCGTTGTGAGATATTCTGTGTTTTTGAAGACTTCTTAAAGGCCTCTAGTCTTTTGTTTTTTTTGTTAACCGTTGCTTGCTTTCTTTAATTTTTTTGTTTATCATATTGAATAAATGTAATAGTAGCTTTATTAACTTTCTTTGTCCCGTATGTTTATTCTCTTCATTAATTTTTTTGGTTACGCGGCTCGGACCCGTAATTTTCACTCTGCCGTCGTAACAGAATTGGCGACCTTGCCAGGATATCTCGCTTAACGATTGTCGATTTGTTTCCCGTTGTTTGTTTGTGCCCTTTGTTGCCGTCACTATGATTGTCATAAACCATGATGACGTGGTTGCATTTGTTCACGCCGCCCCTACCTTTGCACAAGTTGCGGCACTAAGCGTTGCTGAGATACGTAAGGCTGAAGCCGAAGCTCGCAAGAGTAAAGCCGAAGCTGAAGTGGAGAAAATGCGGTTACAACTGCAATTAGCCCAGTTAGGTCATGCCCCTACCAACAGTAACCCTACCCACAGTGCTACCTCTCATTTTGATTTAGGACGCGCCGCAAGACTTGTCCCTGCCTTTACAGAGGACAAGTTGATGTTTATTTTCCAATTTTTGAGTGTCTGGCCAAGACTTTGAAGTGGCCGGTTGATTTTTGGCCAGTTTTGTAGCAACAATCTTTAACGGGAAAAGTGCTCAGAGTATATGCATCTCTTTCAGACAGTGATGCATGTACATTTCAGGTCATTAAGGAAGAGGTATTAAAAGCATTTGCACTTGTTCCTGAAGCATACCGTCAACGCTTCAAAGGACTCCGTAAGGAGCCTGAACAGACTCACCTCGAGTTTGCTAGATGTAAGAGGGAGGCGTTGAACAAATGGCTTATTTCAAAGGATGTAAGTAAATTCACTTCACTGGTGGAACTAGTCTTAACCGAAGAGTTCCTCCGCACCATTAACGAAGGAGTAAGTGACTATTTATTGGACAGGGAATTTTTGACTATTGAGGAGGCTGCTAAACACGCTGATGGGTACACACTTAGACATGCCAATACTCACTTTGGCTCTAAATGCCCACAGGTACTTCGACCTTCTGTTCCATGGAACCAGGAGAGACCACTTACAAATGGTCAGTTTCGGAACAAGGCTCTGGCACACTCACCTCATTCGCCACCTCAGGGGGCGTTCCATGTACAGAAGTATTACTGTACAGTTTGTGGAAAGTCTGGCCACAAAGCAGACTTCTGCTATAAAAGGCTCCAGCCTACAGAAGGCAGGCCTATTTTGACAGTGTCGAATCAGACACCTTTGGGAGATTCTGTTAAGCCGAGCACGGCTGAAAGCAAGCCTATAGCTTTCATTTCTGATGCAGAAACAGCACCAGAGAGTGCTTTCTCACCTCCCACTTCTCAGGACAGTGTTTGTCACAAGGAAAATTTTGTGGAAGATCCAAATGCCGTGACACGCTCTATGAGTTCTGGTAACCATGGAAGCTTGACTGCCCAACAAGAGGCAGACTCTCCATTGGATAATAACACACTGTGCCTAAAGAAACTTTTTGCTAACCCTTATCCCTTCCAGAGTGTTTCTGGTTTTCCCTTAGGTCCCGCTGATACTGGGAGAGAAGCTTTGATGGCAGCTCAAGAGTCTGACGACTCGTTGCAGTCATTGTTTGACCAGGCGCGGGCCACGCCCAATGACTCGGGCCCCGCTACTCAGTACCTTATCCGTGACGGTGTACCTTGCCGCCGCTGGTTACCCGCCACCATGACGGAGGAGGACGCTGACTGGGCTTCAGTAACTCAAATTGTTTTACCCGTCTCTTACAGGCAGACTGTCCTGGCCGTTGCCCATGACGGATGTTTTTCAGGACACTTGGGTGTTCGAAAAACGTTTACCAGGCTGGCCAGGAATTTCTTCTGGCCCTTATTATCAATTGCCATTATTATCATATGCCATTATTGTCAATTAAATGGGAAACATAACCAACCCATTCCACCTTTCCCACTTGTTAAAGTCCCTCGCATACCTGAACCATTTAATTCAATTCAATGTGACATTGTTGGCCCTATGCCTAAAACCACAGAGTTTTGAATATATTTTCACTATGATTGACACTTCAACTAGGAATTTACATGCAGTTGCTTTACGGAAGGTTACCGCTATGGCCATAGTAACGTCCCTTCTGGACCTTTTTATCCACTTTGGGTTGCCATACAGAGTGCAGACTGATGGCGCTTCATACTTTGTCGGGAAAGTTTTTAAGGAAGCCATGGCAGAGTTGGGTATAGGACATAGCGTATCATCTCCTTATCACCCACAGACCCAGGGAGCTGTTGAACGATCGCATCAGACCTTGAAAGGCATCCTTCGTAAGTACGCTGTCCAGTACGGTTCATCATGGGATGATGACTTACCGTACCTGTTGTTTGTCCTGCGCGACACTCCCAATGACAGCACAGGTTTTTCACCCTATGAGCTTGTGTTTGCCCACCGTGTGAGAGGACCACTTCACATAGTTAGGGGAAGATTGTTAGGTAGCTCAGAAGAGAGTACCAATGTGCTTCACTTAGTAGGAGATGTCCAGGAATGACTGTTGAGGTGCTGGCAGTTGGCCGCCGACAACGTGCAGCAATCCAAGACCAGGACCAAGACTTGGTACGACAAGAGGGCGAGACATCGGGAATTCCTGTATGGTGATAAAGTCCTCGTCTTCCTGCCAGCCCAAGGCCAGCCACTCCACGCTAAGTTCCATGGGCCTTACTCAGTCTTAAAGGAAGTAAGCCCTACCAACTACATCATTTCCACTCCTGACAGGCGCCGTTTACAACGCTTGTGCCACGTCAACGCTTTGAAGCAATACCATACGCGTCCCGAAGTTGCAGAAGAACTAGTTCCTGTGGGCGTTGTGGACACTTGCTCTGTTGACTGGGAGGATGCTGAAGACGAAGAAGAGACTAGCCCACTCGACTGGTCATCAGTTGGTACTTGGCGTTTCAACTCAGCCGAGCTCACCATGGAGCTTCAACATCTGCCTGAGTCGAGGAGGTCTGATATTTTGACCTTGGTACACAACCGTCCCCAGGTAATTCAAGATAAACCTGGATGTACCACTGCAGTGGTGCATGACATAGATGTAGGTACGGCGCCATCCAACAAGCAGTCTCCCTACTGCGTGCATCCCAGCAAGATGGAGCAAGTGAAGAAGGACCTGGCCGAGATGGAGGAATTGGGAATCATCGAACCAGCAAGCAGCGAGTGGTGTTCTCCAGTCACCCGTAAGGACCCCTACCCCCTACCGAGGATCGACGACTGCATAGAGGTAGTGGGAAATTCATAGTTCCTGACCAAGGTCGATTGTCTTCGCGGTTTCTGGCAGGTACCCTTGACTAGTCATGCCCGAGACATTTCCTGCTTTGCCACTTTAGGGAAGACATATAAATTTAACGTAATGCCTTTTGGGCTTTGCAACACCCCTGCCACTTTCCAACGAATGATGGCTAAAATCACTAGTAATGTACCTGGTTGCACAATATATTTAGATGATATTGTGATTTTTTCTGACACTTGGTTAGATCACGTAACTCAATTGGATGCTCTCTTCTCAGCTTTAGGGAATACTAGACTTGTTGTTAACCTTTCCCAATCTGAGTTCGCGTGTGCTCAGCTTTTGTTTTTAGGGCATGTTATTGGGTTGGGCACACTTGCCCCTCCTACAGCTAAATGTGATTTTGCACAGTTGGCATTACCTCTCACCACGCTACTGAAAAAGGGTTGCTCATTTATCTGGACACGGGCTTGCGAAAATGCTTTTCAGGGTCTTAAAATTGTCCTATGCTCATACCCTGTGTTAATGGCTCCTAACTTCCACAGACCTTTCAAGCTACCATGTGATGCCAGCAATGTTACCGCCGGTTCTGCACTCTTGCAGGAGCGTGATGGAGTGGACCATCCGGTGGCCTACTTTAGCAAAATGTTTACACCTGCACAGACCCGCTATGCTACCGTAGAAAATGAGCTTTTATCCATTATTTTGTCTACAACATTTTTTATTACTACCTTTTGCCACAGTTCGAATTTGGGTTCACCCAAATTCTCTTTATGGGGGGAAGACTGTTACGACCACTTCATGTTCCTAACTACCTTTCTTCTTTTTTGTGCTTCTCGTTGTCCCCCTAGTTTCACGTCAATTCACTTTCACTTCTGGTGGTTCAGTATAGCTTCACTGTTTCGTTTATTGTTTCGTTTTTGTTCCGTATTACAGTTTCAGAGTTTTCCTCAGCCTAAAGAGGCGTTAGGTAGTCAGTGCGTCCTGACCTTCATACCCTACCAGTGGTATTACCTGTGTGTGTGTGTGGATTTAGCAGCCAACTTTTCCACTATTTATTTGTGAGTATTGCCATGTTGGATTGTATGTACCCATCTTTTGTTTCCGTGTGTTTTTGTGTTTCTGTGTGTGTGTTTCAGTTTTGGTGTTTCACTTTTGGTGTTTCAGTGTTTCAGTGTGTGTTTCAGTGTTTGTGTTTCTGTGTTTGTGTTTCTGTGTTTGTGTTTCTGTGTGTGTTTCAGTTTTGGTTTTTCAGTGTTGGTGTTTCAGTGTTGGTGTTTCAGTGTTGGTGTTTCAGTTTGGTGTTTCAGTGTTGGTGTTTCAGTGTTGGTGTTTCAGAGTGGTGTTTCAGTATTTCAGTGTGTGTTTCAGTGCTTGTGTTTCAGTGTTTGTGTTTCAGTGTTTGTGTTTCAGTGTTTGCGTTTCAGTGTTTGTGTTTTAGTGTTTGTTTCAGTGTTTGTGTTTGTGTTTGTATTTGTGTTTGTGTGTTTGTGTGTTTGGGTTTTCCTTTTACATATTTAAGTTTAGTTTCTTTGAGAGTTCTGGTTTACACTTGTTTAAGATTAGGGTTTTTATGTGTTTCTGTGTCGACTCTCGTTGTGAGATATTCTGTGTTTTTGAAAACCTCTTAAAGGCTTCTAGTCTTTTGTTTCTTTTGTTAACCGTTGCTTGCTTTCTTTACATTTTTTGTTTATCATATTAAATAAATGTCATAGTAACTTTATTAACTTTCTTTGTCCCGTATGTTTATTTTCTTTATTCATTTTTTTGGTAACGCGGCTCGGACCTGTAATGTTCACTCTGCCGTCGTAACAACACACACACACACACACACACACACAGTTAGGGTACTCCGTAGTGTAGGGGAAGCACGCTCGGCTCACAACCGAGAAGTCCCGGGTTCGATCGCCGGGCGGAGCAGGAGACAGATGGGCTGTTTCCTTTAAAATATGAGCCCCTGTCCACCCAGCAGTGAATGGGTACCGGGTGTTAGCCGGGGGTTTGTGACCCCCCTCCGGGGGTGATGGTCTCGGCCAACACTAAAAAAAAAGAGTACGGATGAATGATAAGAATGTTGCTATGGAGACGGGGCCATACGAGCGTTGCTCAGGCCCTGTAAAATACAACTAGATGAATACAACTAGATGAATACACACACACACACACACACACACACACACACACACACACACACACACACACACTCTTGTTTTCTTGTTTGTTTGTTTTGTTTATAGGATAATGCCTCAGAGCCATAGTGATCTACCGCTGCTGCATATTAGTGTTGGCCGAAGCCACCACCCCGGAGGGGGGGTTACAAACCCCCGGCTGGCACCCGGTACCCATTCACTGCTGGGTGGACAGGGGCTAGGGATTTAAGAAAGACCACCCATCTATCTTTCGCTCCGCCAGGGGATCGAACCCGGGGACTTCTCGGTTGTAAGCCGAGCGTGCTAACCACTACACTACAGAGTTCCCTCTGGACATCGCCGGGGCCTTTGACTGTGTGTGGCACAGGGGCCTCCTGGCAAAGCTTGAACAGCTCGGCATCACGGGACACCTGCTGGCGTTGTTCTCGAGCTACCTGCACACTGTGCACAGCCGGAGTCTGAGGGTGGTGGTGAATGGGAGCACGGCAGCCACATACCCGGTGGAGGCTTCCGTTCCACAGGGATCGGTCCTGGGCCCCATCCTGTGGAACATTTACTTCAATGACCTCCTCCAAGGCCTCCCTGTGGCGTCTGCCTATTTTGACGACTGCACCGTGTCCCAACACCTACACCAGAGAGGAGACTGCGAACGTGATAGATGCCACCAACCGTCAACATGGTGACATCAAGGCCTGGGGAAGACGGTGGCAAGTCAAGTTTGCTGCCGAGAAGACCCAGGCCATGGTTATATCACGTTCGTTGGAGGACCCCAGGCTACTCGAGGGGAAGCTGAAGTTCGGGGACGATACCCTTGCCATCAAGAACTCCATCAACATCCTGGGGGTGGAGGTTGACTCCAGGCTCCGCTTTGACCGCCACCTGGAGACAGTGGCGCGTCGAGCCTCCCAGATGGTGACTCTCCTGCGCCGAGTAAGGCACCTGCTCGACGCTGACGGCCTCATGCGGCTGTATAAGGCCCAAGTGAGGCCCGTCATAGAGTACAGTCCTCTCACCTGGATGAGTAGTGCCCAGTGCCACCTGTCACTGTTGGACAAAGTGCAGAGACGTGCTGAGCGCCTCATACACCCAACCTCCGACCAATATCACATGGAACGTCGCCCGCGGCAACAGTGGCAGCAGCAGCGACGACGACAACAACAACAACATCAGCTGCAGCTCCAACAACACCAGCAACAACAACAACAACGACTACAGCAGGAGCAGTGGCGGGATAATTCCCGTTCCCAGCTTGACAGCCTGGGTCACCAGAGGAGAGTCGGTGCCCTCACAGTGTTGCACAAGGCCCAGGTGCAACACTCTTCCCACCTTGCAGGACTTCGGGTCCCGTGGAGGAGGTCAGAGCGCGCTACGAGGACGTTAGCGTCAGGTGATCTCCTCCTTAAGGCCCCGAGGACCCACACCATGATGGGCCAGCGAGCCTTTACTTGGACCACGGCGACACTGTGCAACACCTTCACGGTTGAGGTGGATGACGTGGCCATGAACACCCAGCAGATGAAGGTGGTGGCCCACAGATGGTGCCGCTTACATCCGCCTTAGTGCCCGTAAGGCGTGACACAGTGTCGTGTCAATAGTGGCACACAGTGACACTCACATAGTGACACACATTGACACAGTGACACAGTGTACGTGTAAATAGTGCGCCTGAAAAGTGCCTGTGACGGACAGTGACCCTTAGCCTGTAACATTATATAATTAGTTACTATCCCATAAGGCATAGCATTCGGATAGATGTCCCCGGGACAGGGGACATCTTTAGCTTCTGCCACTCATTGCCTTCACCAACCTCTTTGCTATTTGTAGCGCCATGTATACCATGATGTCAGTTGTAAAAAAAAAAAAAAAAAAATTATATAAAAAGAGAGAGAGAGAGAAAGAGAGAGAGAGAAAGAGAGAGCGCTGCTTCCTGCCTCCTCCCAGCCCTGCCTCCTCTTGTTGCTCCTGGTGAACTACCTGGAGGGAAGAACCCTCCAGGTCGTCGTTAACAGGCAAGCCTCTGAGTCCCTGCCAGTGGAAGCATCTGTCCCACAGGGCTCTGTGGTGGGGCCAGTCCTGTGGAACATCTATTTGGACGATCTTCTCTAGCAGCTGACAGCAGTCTCGGCCTATGCTGATGACTGTACTATCTCCTGATCCTACCCGCGACAGGACAATGGGCGTGCTGCTGATGTGATCAATCAGCAGCTGAGTATTATACAGGAGTGGGGTACATGCTGGCAGGTGACCTTTGCTCCTGAGAAGATACATACAATGGTGGTCTCTGAGTCCCCTGCTGCCGGGTCAGCAGTGGAAGGGAGGCTGCGGTTTGGAGGCGTTCCTCTCCCATTCCAGGAAGCTGTCAAGGTTCTGAGAGTAGAGGTGGACCGAGAGCTAAGGTTTGACGGCCACATCAAACACATTGCAAAAAAGACATCTCACAGGGTCTCTGCCCTGCGAAGGGTAGCCAGCTTCCTCGACAGGGGAGGGAAGCTCTTACTCTACAAGGCCCAAATGCGGCCTTACTTAGAGTACGCCGCCCTCTCCTGGATGTCGTGTGCAGCCTCGCACACTAGGAGGCTGGACAGCATCCAACGTCGAGCCCTACGATTGGTGGATGCTGCAGACTCCCCAGCCCAACCCGATCCGGCGAGTCCCATCGACTCACTGGAACACCGCAGGGACGTCGCGGCGCTTGTGGTATTCTACAAGGCACAAGTGCAGGGAGTGCCACACATGGCTGGGTTACGACAGCCTTCGAGAGTCACCACGCGAAGCACGAGAACGGTGCTTACCAGTGTTGACGCAGTGGAGGTGCAGCGGTCCCGTGCCAGCCAGCACCAACGCACCTTTGTGGGCCGCATCTCCAGGAGGTGGAACATTTACACGGCCGCCGTCCCTCACATCCAGGAGATGAAAACACAAAGTGTAAAGTTGGCAACCAAACGCCAATTGGCGGCGGAGGAAATAGAAATGTATAAAATGAAAATGCAGAACATGTGTCGTGTGTATATTTGCCATCTATTTGTAGGATAATATCCAGTCAATAAGAGTTTAATTTACTCTTTTTTGTCTATGTATATAAACGGCCAGTGTGTGTATTGACTCAGTTATGGATTTATAGACCAATGCATTCATTTATTAATCTATTAACTTATTTACTGAGTTACTTGGTTATTGAGCTTTTATGATATTGATAATATGTGTGTGTCTGTGTCTGTGTCTGTGTCTGTGTGTCTGTGTGTCTGTGTGTGTGTGTGTGTGTGTGTGTGTGTGTGTCTGTGTGTGTCTGGCCGCCCATCAGCGATGGGCGGCCAGAGTCCAGGGAGTCCTGACATGATTTGGAAAGCAGGAGAAGCAGGTCCGAGGCGGAGCGTCCCTTCCTAAACCCGTACTGTCTAGGGGACATCAGGTGGTGGTCCTCTAGGTGGCGGGTCAGTTGCTCTGCAATAATCCTTTCTAAGATCTTGCTGACAACTGACAGGAGCGAGATTGGACGATAGTTGGCTGGATCAGTCCTCTCCTTTTTCTTGTGTACGGGCGTGACACTCTCTCTCTCTCTCTCTCTCTCTCTCTCTCTCTCTCTCTCTCTCTCTCTCTCTCCTCTCTCCTTTTTCTCTCCTCTCCTATCTCTCTCTCTCTCTCTCTCTCTCTCTCTCTCTCTCTCTCTTAGTTGATATATGGTAATTGGTAATGGTAATGATCGACCCATTTCTATCTAACCAAGCCTTAACAAAATATTTGAATTTTTTTTTGTAAAAAGAGTAGTTTATTATCTATCTAAATTTTCCCTTTTAACTGACCTTCAGCATGGTTTTCGACCAAATCACAGTACTCAGTTAGCTGTACACCAACTATGCAACAGTATATATAATGCAGTAGATTGCAAGGAACATCAAATATCAGTATTCTGTGACTTAACAAAAGCTTTTGATTCCATATTTCACGGGTATTTGTTAGAAAAATTAAAGTCTATGCATTTCGAGGGCCGCACGTGAATGGTTTTTTTTAAAATTATCTGAGCTCTAGAAACAATACACTGTATAATAGCTTTCCATCTACACAAAAGTCCCTCTGCCCTGGTGTGCCACAAGGATCAATATTTGCCCAGATTTGTTTTTTATATATATAAATGACATTATTCGTTTCACTGATAGATTGGAGTTTCTTCTTTATGCTGATGACACCACGATATATGTAAAAGGAAAATATTTAAAAGTGATTGTAAATATCCTTAATATAGAAATAAAACATGTGTCTGATTGGCTGAAAAGTAATAAACTGTCTTTAAACACTTCCAAATTGTGCTTCATTGTCTCCAGCCCTTTAATGACCAACACAACTCATGTTTCCATGAAAATGGAAAACTTCTCATTAATACAAGTTCATGAATTCAAGTTTTTAGGGATAATCATAGACAGTAGATTATTATGGAAATCTCATATAAGTGACCTATGTACTAAATTGTCCAGGCTAACAGCGATTTTATACATAATAAGAAATTTTATTACCACTGCATGCATTAAGGATATTTATATATCATTAATATACCCACATTTATTATATTGTGCAGCTATCTGGGGCGGAGCCTACGAGACCTACATAGATCATCGGTTTCTTGCTCACAAGAAAATAGACCGGATAATGTTCTACAGATCAAAATATGACCAAAATGACTCTCTATTTCATAACAATAAGCTGTTAAAAGTACCTGACATATTGTTCTTGCAAGCCTGTATATTTGATTTTAACTCCCTAAACACATACTCTGACAATTGTTTCCAGTACACAGCACATGATGGTGGCAGGGGACCCTTTAAACTAAGAATCCCACGGTGCAGAACCACACATGCCCAACAAAACATAGGTACACGGGGGGTCATATACTGGAATGATATACCAGAATATCTCAGAAATTCTCTTACATTGTCTTCTTTCAAGTATAATGCTAAACAACATTTGATAAATAGATACGAGCGAAATTAATATTATATTGCTTTTTGTTTAACTCTTCTATTTTCACATATATTTAGAAACTGTTATTATTATGCATGGGCTCAATAGCACAGCTGCAAATGTTTGTGCATGTGTGTATGTGTATATGTGCATACTGTATGTGTGCATATGTGCATATGTGTGTGTATGTATATGTGTATATGTATGTGTGTATGTATATGTATATATATGTGTATATATGGGTATGTATATATGTGTATGTGTATGTGTGTATGTATATGATCATGTGCGTGTGTTTATGTATGTACGCATTTTGTGCATAGATGTATATGTAATAAATTATGTATGTGGGTATATATGTATGTGTATATGTGGTACGTGAATGTCTTCAAATGAAAAAATAAGCGTGTATGTATGTATATAGTCATATACATAATTTTTTATTTTTTATGTACAAAGAACCTGCATGTGTATGTATGTTTCTGTATAAGTATGCATAATCTGTACTTTATTTCTGTCTTAGGAATATATTTTTGCCGTAAAGTCGGTGGCCCTTAGCTCCCGTCTGCTTGCTAGAATTTATAGGCGATTAGGTCTGTATACGAGCTTCGGCTCAACAGACCTGGGTTTCAAATACAATATTGTATAAGAACTATGATATTATGTTAAAATGGCCAATAAAAAGTCATAGTCAAAGTCTCTTTCATCCTGCTTCTATTTCCTTCAATCTAATTTCTTCTATAATAATATAAGCGAAAGTGTGTCTGTCTGTCTGTCTGTCTGTGTGTGTGTGTGGTATAGGTTCCGCCCCCCGTGGCGCAAACACCTCATATGGCACATTTTTGGAATCAGGTTGACCAGGGGAAGGTCATAAGCCCACTTATGAGATGATCCGATCATTTTTTTTTCTTTTTTTTTAGCAGCTTATTAGCGAGAATTGTAAAAACAAAAGTGGGTTGCGAGAATTTAGGAAGCCTTGATGTAGGGTAGGGTAATGGGGTGAGTGAATGGGTGGGGGTGATGGGTAAATGGGTGAGTGAATGGGGGGGTGATGGGTAATGGGTGTGGGGGTATGGGTGAGTGAATGGGTGGGGGGGTGATGGGTTGGGGGTGATGGGTATGGGTGAGGGAATAGGTGGGGGGTGATGGGTAATGGGTGAGTGAATGGGTGTGTGGTGATGGGTAAAGGGTGAGTGAATGGGGGGGGGGTGATGGGTAATGGGTGAGTGAATGGGTGGGGGGGGAAGGGGAATGGGTGAGTGAATGGGTGTTGTGGTGATGGGTAAAAGGGTGAGTGAATGGGTGGGGGGGGTGGGGAATGGGTTGAGTGAATGGGTGGGGGGTGATGGGTAATGGGTGAGTGAATGGGTGGAGGGGGATGGGGAAAGGGTGAGTGAATGGGTGGGGGGAAAACATACATTTCTACATCCATGATTTCAGGAAAGTTAGAAGGGGCTATCTGGAGAGTCCATGTTTGGCGGGCCGAAAGCCCACCAAACACAGGTGGTGGGCCGAAGGCCCACCAATAGCCCTCCGCAGGAGCTAGCCAAAAAGTCCGCCCGGAGGGCGGCTTTGCGGCTAGTAATATAAATATATTACGATCCTTTCCCTAACCTTCCTTGTCTCTTGTTTGTCCTCCTCATCCTCCTCTTCTTCTTCTTTTTTTCTCTTTATTTTCTAGTTCCCCTTATTCTCGTCTTCCTCCATTTTTCTCTCTATATCCCCCTTCTCCTCCTCCTTGCTAAATAGAAAAAGAGGTGATCGATAGAGAAAGATCGAGAGAGAGAGAGAGAGAGAGAGAGAGAGAGAGAGAGAGAGAGAGAGAGAGAGAGAGAGAGAGAGAGAGAGAGAGAGAGAGAGAGAGAGAGAGAGAGAGAGAGAGAGAGAGAGAGAGAGAGAGAGAGAGAGAGAGAGAGAGAGAGAGAGAGACAGAGCAGCATGGAAAAATACAAGAAGAGGAAGTTGTTGAGAAGAGAGAAAGAGGCATTACGGCCGAGGAGATGGCGAGGCAAGAGGGAGGAAGGAGACAAGATGGGAGGGGAGGTAATGTCACAGTGGTGATTAGGACCAGACGAGTGCAAATTGCTGGAGAGAAAATGAAAAAGTGTTTAACAGTGTTTTTAATATTGCACACCTTAATTAGAGAGAGAGAGAGAGAGAGAGAGAGAGAGAGAGAGAGAGAGAGAGAGAGAGAGAGAGAGAGAGAGAGAGAGAGAGAGAGAGAGAGAGAGAGAGAGAGAGAGAGATCACCCGTGACTGCCACCTCGTCACACCATCACCCGTGACTGCCACCTCGTCACACCTCCACCGTGACTATGCAAGGAGATGTGAGTCACCACCAGCTCATTGCACGCCCCACAGGTTTACCTGGATACGCGCCTGTTAGATGGTGTGCGGTTTGCGGCAAAAAAACCGCCAACACGAAAGTCATTCCCTGTACAACTGCAGTTGACTGCCCCAACATCGTTCACACCACCTGTGTCGGCTCAAACACAACGCTTGATGCGGTGAGGTCAGCGCTTTGCGTACGGCTGCGGATATCTCTGCCCCTGTGGTCTACCAGGAAGCCGTAGCAGACCTTCCACAGGGTGTTGCTAACATTCCTGAATCACCTACTGTAGATGATTCTGACTCTGACTACGCAGACCTGCTCCAATTAGAGCCTAGGGAGCTCGTGGAGATAATCCGGCAGCTAAGAGTGGAACTCGCCAGGAAGAAAAACATCATCAATTACTTCGAGACCACCTCTCATACCCTGGCAGATAAGAGGGACGCTGTTGTTACCGTCCTGGACTTCATTGATAACATCTGTGCCACAAGATCAAGCATAGAAGAAATCGACGTAAGGTCGATCGCTACCACCGCTATACCACACAGAATCGACGAGGAGTGGAATAGAAAAGTAGCAACTAATAACGTAACAGCAAACGCAACTGCATAACGTAACAGTTGGTGGACTTCAGGCAAGCCTCAACAACTAAAGGCTACCAACACTCGTCCGTCTGGCCCCAATCAGCCGCCTCGACCTCTGGCTACTACTACGTCTGCTGCTACCCAGGCTGCTCCTAACTTGGCTTCTCCGACTACTAGTATCCCGGCCACTGGCATCCAGTCTACCAGACCCCCGGCTACTACCACCCAAGCTACTTCCACCCCAGCCTCCATCCCGCCGTTGCTGGGTGTGTCCAGGCCTGCTGTGCCAGCACCCAGGAACTCCATTAGAAACACGTGGCAACACGACAACAATCAAAGAAATAGAGGCCAAATACAAAAATATCCTTCAGGTAACTCTGCCCCATCTCGCCCCACATACCATAACCAGGATAGAGCCTTCTGCCAACACTGCAGGCGCAAGGGGCACTCTGAAAACAACTGCCTAAGGAAAATTAAGTGCAGCTATTGTCTACGTACAGGACATTCTGTTCAAGAGTGTCATACTCGCATCACGCAGGAGAGACAAGATAGGGTCTTTGACAAGATCTCAACCGATCAGGCACAGAATAACGCTCTCCTTGTTCAGACACTCAGCCGCTTTCTCACTCCTGCTTATCCTACTCCTGTCTCTCCATCATACCAGCCTATCACCAACAACTGGGCTTCAGCTTCAGCATCAAGACAACAGACCCACACACCACAACCATACCCGCTTCATCCTAACCCTGCCCAATCAAACACTCACCAGCCGCCGACCCATAGTCAACCGGCCTGGAACTATGGTCGCCAGTAAGTCCCGCGATCACATCACCATCATATCTGCCAATGTCAGAGGTCTCCAAACCAACATCGGGGACCTGATTAACACTCACGTGATCCCTCACAACCCGGACATCGTTGCGGCAGTAGAGACCTTCCTCAACAAGTCAATCCCAGACAACTTTGGACAGATAAATGGATATACGAGGTGGCATCGACGCGACAGGACACGCGGGACCTTTGGTGGTATCGCTGTCTCCTTTCACAAGAGTCTGTCGGTCCAGCCACTTGAAGTCACTCTACCAAACCATCTGGAGATGATGTTTTTCAAATAATGGACTCACCATCACAGCGCTATCCTGCTGTGTGTGTGCTACCGCCCACAGTGGCAGAGGAGGGAGCCTATTGAGTATCTGCACACTCACCTGGATGACCTGTTGCAACAACACACCTGTGAGCACGTTGTCATCATAGGCGACATGAACCAACATCTAGTTGCAAGATCCTTTGATGACTTCCTCACAGTGTATGGTCTAACAAACCAAGTTGACTTCCCCATACACATTTCCGGCTCATCACTTGATCCTGTCATCAGTGATCTCCCAGACAGTGTCGTCACCAGTTCACCCCTCGGTGCTGTAGGATCATCAGATCACATGGCGATCCTAAGTACAATACAGGTTGCAGCTCAGAGGGATGCCCCCATCACACGTACCAACTGGCTGTGGGGCAGAGCAGACTGGGACAGTCTATGTGACGAGCTGCAACAAACACCCTGGAGCACCATTCTCGTCAATGATGTAGATACACAGGTACACACATTCACACGTACTCTGCTTGAACTCCAGAAGAAATATGTGCCAAGCCAGACTTACACTGCCAAGCCCTTTGATAAGCCCTGGTTTGGTTACCAATGTCGGATGGCTGCTGATGAAAAAAGTCGTGCCTGGCGGCTCTACTCACGCCATCCAACCGACCCTAACAAGGAGCGCTACAGACACGCTTGTGCAGCAATGAAAGAAATCCAACAATGGGCTCAACGACGCTGGCAAGACGACCTCAAAATCAAGCTCAGTGGTCGTTCAGTGGGTAACAAGTCCTGGTGGACCACACTTAAACAGCAACAAGGTCTGACAACTGACGACACCATACCTCCGCTATTCAAGTCTGACGGCACAGTGGCCACCAAGAACAAGGACAAGGCCGAGGTACTCGCGACATTTTTTTTCCAACAAAATGACAGTACCTGATCCCCAGCGATCCATCCCAGCTGTGCCCATCCTCACCAATGCCAGCCTTTCTAACCTCACTATAACTAGTGTGGAAGTTCGCCGACACTTAGTTCAGGTCGACACAAAGAAGGCCTTGGGCCCAGACAACATTAGCCTTCATATCCTCAAGCGCTGCGCCTCTCAGCTAGCAACGCCCCTTGCTACTATCTTTCAGTACTGCCTCACTACTGGAAGGTGGCCCACCCTGTGGAAGGCTGCCAGAGTGGTGGCAATACATAAGAAAGGAAAAGAACTGACCCAAGAACTATAGGCCCATCTCCCTTTTATCAGTTCTTGGCAAGACGCTGGAAGCTATAATTGCCGACAAGATATCGTCTTTCTTCACATCATACCACCTTCTTAACATCAAGCAATTTGGCTTCCGAGCAAACAGGTCAGCGGCCGACCTATTGCTCCATCTGTCCACCACATGGCATAAGCGTCTTGACCAAAGACAGGACACATACGTCATTGCCCTTGACATTGCAGGAGCATTTGACAGGGTGTGGCATCACGGCCTCATCACCAAACTGAACAGTTTGGGTGTCCGCGGTCATCTGCTGCTCCTACTACAAGACACTGCGGGACAGATTTCTTAGAGTGGTGGTGGACGGTCAAACCTCAGAGGAACACCCGATCTTTGCCAGCGTCCCACAGGGCAGTGTGCTCGGCCCTCTCCTCTGGAATGTATTCTTCAATGACTTGCTCCAGCTCATCCCAGAGGCACATACATATGCCGATGACTGCACCCTTACATTCCCCTGCGACATTGGTGATCACCGCACGACTGTCGCTCACATAAATCAGGTCCTCCAAACCGTCATCTCATGGGGTCGTCGATTGCAAGTGGATCTCGCTCCAGAGAAAACCCAGGCGATGCTCATTTCTCGACGACAACGTCCTCCTGATACTCCCATCCCTACCATCTTACTGGGTGGGAGGCCGGTGCCCCTGCAGACGTCCCTCTCCATACTTGGGGTGGAAGTGAATAGCGTCCTGACCTTCACCGACCACATCCGAACCATTGCAAGGAAAGCCGCCTGGAAACTTAGCTGTGTCCGGCGTGTCTCACACCTTCTTAACTCCCAAGGGATCACCACCTTATATGCAGCTCAAGTCCGGTCCCTTATGGAGTACGCCCCTCTCACGTGGTCTTCCTGCCCCCCTTCGTACCTGAGCCTTCTTGACAAGGTACAGGCCCGAGCCCAACGGTTAATACGTCTGAAGGCTTTGCAGGACCAGCTTCTCCCTCCTCTGCAACCCTTGCAGCAGCGTCGCGACGTAGCAGGTCTGTGCGTCGTTTACAAGACACTCAAGCAGCATGTCCCGCACCTGGCTGCTCTCCGACAGCCCTGGGCAAGACCACACGGCCACACCACACGAACTGCTGCTACCAGGGACCATCAACTGATCGTCCCTTTTGCCAGGACGGAGACCTCTCTGCGTTCCTTCCTTCCGCGCTACACAAGAATGTGGAAACCGAATGGTACAGCAGACCACAGCTTCACTCTACCTCGTCACTCCAGACCTTCAAGAGTGCTGTGAACGCTTGGATAAAGCAGCCATAGTATAAGTACCTACCTATAAACCTGTAAACCCTGCTTAAGTTCAACTATGTCTATATATATATATATATATATATATATATATATATATATATATATATATATATATATATTATATATATATATATATATATATATATATATATATAATTATATATATATATATATATATATATATATATCATATATTAATAGTACTGAAAAATAAAATGTAAAATTAGAATAGTAACACATGTACATGTAAAATTCATTTAGTAGTGATATAGTGAATTAGAGAAATAGATAATTTAGAATAGTAACCCATGTATGTGTAACGCGAGAAATTACATTAATAGGGGAAGAGATGAAATAACACATAAGTATCAATAAGCTAACGAGAATTTTCCTCCACGCCCTCATTCCTGAATCACTGGTTAGGCTTATATTTTAAACCAGTAGTAATTAACACGTAGCGAAACGAGGTGGAGAACGGGGATTCTAGGTTAGAATAATTTAGGAAGCGCTCGACGTTCGTTGAGTTAAGTCCGCCTGTGGGGAGGTGATATTCTCGCCCTTGGTAAAGGTATGTTGTGAAATGTTTGTTAACTAGAGATGTAAGCATGACTTACTGGTGATTCTTTTGTTGACCAAGACTAATGAAGTGCATTACTTAGGGTCCCAAGGTAGGATGCTGTTGGCGGACCAGGGGGCCAAGCGCTCACAAATTAGCAGAGGGGGCAACCACAACATGTCACAGCCAGCCGTGTGAGGACAAGGAAAAAGAAGGAAATAGAAAAATAAGTGAGAGGGAAACAGTTGGAAGTGGGATAGACTACGTATACATTATATTAGGATGACGACTTGAGCATTACATGTGCGTATCGTTAATGTGGTAACAGTGCGACTGAAGTTACCAGAGATAGTAAACTATATTAGGATGACGACTTGAGCATTACATGTGCGTATCGTTAATGTGGTGACAGTGCAACCGAAGTTACCAAAGATAGTAAACTATATTAGGATAACGACTTGAGCATTTCGCGTGCGTATCGCTAGGAGGGAAGGAAGACTTAATATTAAGATAACTTGTGAATGTATAATAACTACATAAGTGAGACAGTAAAGAGTTAAATATATTATAATTAGAAATATATTAACGCGTTATCATTCTGTTTCCAACCAGTCCTTACATATTTTCTTAAATCTTTTATTTTTGTTCAATCATATATTTTTTCCCACTTAATGTGGGTGGTGGCAGCAGAGTAACCAGGACTGTAGAGTACACTCCCAAGGTGGGCACTACATAATGGTAACAAAGGTGTAGATGGTCAAAATGATCACTACATATGTATGTTAAGCTAGGAATAATTTACACATTCTTAAAGTCAAAGATAGTTCTCAGTAGTCCAGCTGAAGCTCCTGACTGTAAAACCTATAAGAATAAAGGTAAAAAATTAAAAAAATAAAAAAAGAGAGAGAGAGAGAGAGAGAGAGAGAGAGAGAGAGAGAGAGGAGAGAGAGAGAGAGAGGAGAGAGAGAGAGAGAGAGAGAGAGAGAGAGAGAGAGAGAGACGCAAAAAAAATGCTGCTTAAAAAATGTACAGACAAACGTAAAAAGAGCCTTGGTAAGCAAAGCTAATATCACACGATAAAGATATGAGAGAATAGAGGAGGAAAACAAATCAGGAATCTTACTATGTAATCAGGAATAACGAAAAGTAAAGTTAAAATAAACATCTTAGACCTAAGACATTAATAGAATATATAGAAAATATAACGTAAACAGAAAGAATAAACAATATAAAATTAGGGAAGATTATAAAGGATTCTTCTGTGAGACAATAAGAGAGATAAAGAGATAAAGGGAAATATAGATAAGGAGAGAGAGGAGAGAGAGAGAGAGAGGAGAGAGAGAGAGAGAGAGAGAGAGAAGAGAGAGAGAGAGAGAGAGAGAGAGAGAGAGAGAGAGAGAGAGAGAGAGGAGCGACGCAGAGAGAGAGAGAGAGAGAAGAGAGAGAGAGAGGAAGAGAGAGAGAGAGAGAGGGAGGAGAGAGAGAGAGGAGAGAGAGAGGAGAGAGAGGAAGAGAGAGAGAGAAGAAGAGTTGCCTCATCTGTTTTGTTACACTCCCAACACTTTAGCTATAAGCTACCTTCTTTCTACACCCCTACCCTCCCCCTTCCCACCGTTCCCCCTCTAACACCAAGCCCTCCTCATTCTTCTCACCTGGCCAAGTCCCACAGCTCCAAAAGGTAAGCCTATTAGCGCCACAATAGGATAACTTCTGCCGTGTGTTATGAGTTTCTTTTAAAATCTAAGAATGGTAAAAAAAACAACGTTTGGAGTAAATAAAAACGTGAGAGAGAGAGAGAGAGAGAGAGAGGGGGAAGGAGAGGGGAGAAAAGGGAGAGGGAGAAAAGGGGAGGCAGGAGAGAAAAGAGAAGAAGGAGAGAGAGAGAAGAAGAGAGAGAGAGACGAGGAGAAGAGAGGGGAGAGAGAGAGAGAGTGAGGGGGAGGAGAGAGAAAAGGGGGGGAGAGAGAGAGAGAGGGAAGAGAGGAGAGAGGGAGAGGAAGAGAGGGGAGGAGAGGAGAGAGAGAGGAGAGAGGGGGAGAAAAGAAAAGAGAGGGGAGAGAGAGAGAGAAGGAGAGAGAGGGGAGCCCAACTTCCCCCATCACAACATCCCCCACAGGTGTTTACCCCTTTGCCATACGTGTGCCCCCTTTCCCATCCCATCACAAAGGGGAAAGGGAAGGGAAACACGCGGGCCCTTTCAAGATCCTGTCTGCCAACTTTCGGGGCCCTTCAGGACGAATGTGGGAGCTAACCCCACGCCGCCCTTTGGGAACAAATTTGGGACGTCGTGGTGGCCGCCCCCGGACTTTTCCTGATTAGGAGTGGTGCATCATATGACAGAATCCCGGGTTTTGTCACTGGATGGGGCCCTTTGACGAGGCCCCGGGGCCAAGGCGGCGGTGTAGCATTTTGGGGTCACCTGAGGGGCCCCTTGCGCTTCACCCTACTGCCTGCCCCGGTCCCCAAAGGAGAAGAAGCGATGTTCTTCTCTCCTCACAGCCCAAAAGGCGTTTTTTATGCGCTTTTTACCCCGCCCAAAAAAGGCCCCGGGCGCAGCACCCTTAGTTTTCCCTCCCCAAACCCGCTGGATCCCTTTTTGGCCACCCGCGCCCTGCCGGGAAAAATTTATCTGGGCGACCTAAATTTTTTCAGCATTAGTGAAAAGGGTCTTCACAAAATTTTTTGACATGGGTCCATGGGTCACCAACCCAGGGCACCTTCCCCACCAAAAGACGAGGGGGCTCTCTGGACCCAGTGCTCACTGTTTTCCGCAGTTTTCAGGCAGTGCGGCCACCCTGAACACGGGTTGGCAGTTTCGATCATTATGCAGTGCCTCCCACATTGGCTAACCCCACCAGCGAGGAAACACCCAAGGGGGTAATTTGGTGTGGGATACAGCTGAGGGGGGCCATCAAGCGCGTCCTGTCGACCCCTAAATGGGGCCGCCGCGCTCTGGGGGACGTGGATCCCCCAATGTGGCCCCCTTTCACCGCCTTTCTCCTTGCCCGCCGTAAAAACATTTCCCCATAGAGTGTAGGGGGCCCTGAGCCGCGGACCAGGGGGGGGTTTCGGTTTAAGGTTTTTCCCCTTTGGCCGCGGAGGATAAATAAAAGGTTTGGGGCGCCCCTTTAAAGCGCCGCCCACACAGGGGAAAAAGGCCCCTGCACCGCGCCACCTGAAAGGGCCATGACCGGACAGCTTCATGGGCCGGGAAAACAGGTGGGAAAATGACGTTCCCGGAGGGGAAAAAAACCTCCCAACAAGTTGACCCCCCAAAAAGGGGGGTCCTTGGGGAAAGGGGAGGGCAAGGGGACCGTCACCCCGGAGAAAAATCCCGCCCCTCATCCACCAGCAGGAAGGGCTGGGTGGTAAGAAAACCCGGAGAAGGCAGACCTCCGGCGACGCAAATTTCCCCAGGGGAAGATGACGGGCACAGGGGCCCGGGGAGGCAGCCCCCTTTGCCTCACCCGTATGGTCACCTGGGGGCCCGGGCCAAACCCCTTGGTCACGGAGGACATCGTGGCCCGCCTCCTGCGTACCGTCAACACAAAAAGGGCGCCCCCCGGCCCGATGGGGGTGAGGTTTCCTTCCTGCTCAAGCAATGTGCAGATGGGGCTGAAAAAGGCCCCTCACGCTCATTTTTTAGCAGTGCCCCCAAACGGGCGCCTGGCCAAGCCTTTTTGGAAGGAGGTTGTGTCACGCCCGTACACAAGGGAAAAAAGGGGAGGGTGATCCAGCCAACTATCGTCCCAAACTCGTTCCGTCAGTTGTCAGCAAGATCTTAGAAAGGATTATTGAAAAAGCAAATTTACCGCAAACCCAGAGGGCAACCCCATGAGTCCCCCAGGGCAGTAAGGGTTTTGGAAAGGGGCGCTTTCCCCCTGGACCCGCTTTTTCCTGCCTCTCCAAATAGGGGAGGACTCCCTGGAAATCTGGCCCCCCCATTGTGGTGATTGCCCTGGACATCGCCGAGGCCTTTGACTTTTGTGTGGCACCCAAAGGGCCCCCCCTGGCCCAAAACTTGAAAAGTCGGCATCACGGGACACCTGCTGGGTTGTTTTTCGAAACTACCTGCACAGCCGCAGTTTTGGGAAGGGGGTGGTGGGAAGGGAGCACGGCAAACAAGTACCCGGTGGAGGCTTCCCTTCCCCAGGGGGGTCGGTTTCCGGGCCCCATCCTGTGGAACATTTTCTTTTAATGACCTCCTCCCAAAACCTCCCCGGGGGCGTCTGCCTATGCTGACGGGGCTGCACCGGGTCCCACCCCCTACACCAGGGGAGGAGACCCGCCCCAAATGATAGGGTGCCACCAACCGTTTAAATTTGGGGACCCTTTTACGGCCGGGGAAGACGGGGGCCAAGTTCCCAAATTTGCTGTCGAGAAGGGCCCGGGCCCCGGTTATATACGTTTGAGGGAGGTTTTCCCCGGCTACTCGAGGGGAAGCTGAAGTTTGGGGACGATATTCCTGCCATCAAGGACTCCATCAACATCCTGGAGGTGGAGGTTGACTCCAGGCTCCGCTTTGACCGCCACCTGGAGACAGTGGCACGTCGATGGAGTACAGTCCTCTCACCTGGATGAGTAGTGGCCAGTGCCACCTGTCACTGCTGGACAAAGTGCAGAGGCGTGCTGAGCGCCTCATACACCCAACCGACGACCAATATCACAGGGAACGTCGCCCGCGGCAACAGTGGCAGCAGCAGCAGCGACGACAACAACAACAACATCAGCTGCAGCTCCAACAACACCAGCAACAACAACAACAACAACGACTACAGCAGGAGCAGTGGCGGGATGATCCCCGCTCCCAGCTTGACAGCCTGGGGCACCGGAGGAGAGTCGGTGCCCTCACAGTGTTGCACAAGGCCCAGGTGCAACAGTCTTCCCATCTTGCAGGACTTCGGGTCCCGTGGAGGAGGTCAGAGCGCGCTACGAGGACGGTAGCATCAGGTGATATCCTCCTCGAGGCCCCGAGGACCCACACCGTGATGGGCCAGCGAGCCTTTACTTAGGCCACGGCGACACTGTGGAACACCTTCACGGTTGAGGTGGATGTCGTTGCCATGAACACCAAGCAGGTGAAGGTGGTGGCCCACAGATGGTGCCGCTCACATCTGTCTTAGTGCCCGTAAGGCGTAACACAGTGTCGTGTCAATAGTGATACATAGTGACACACACACATAGTGACACACATTGACACAGTGACACAGTGTACGTGTAAATAGTGCGCCTGAAAAGTGCCTGTGACGGACAGTGACCCTCAGTCTGTAACATTGTATATTTAGTTTATCCTATAAGGCATAGCTTTCAGATAGATGTCCCCGGGACAGGGGACATCTTTAGCTTCTGCCACCCATTGCCTTCAACAACCTCTTTGCTATTTGTAGCCCCATGTATACCTTGTCAGTTGTTTAAATTAAAAATAAAAAAAAAGAGAGAGAGAGAGAGAGAGAGGAGAGAGAGAGAGAGTGAGAGAGAGAGAGAGAGAGAGAGAGAGAGAGAGAGAGAGAGAGGAGAGAGAGAGAGGAGAGAGAGAGGAGAGAGAGAGAGAGAGAGAGAGAGAGAGAGAGAGAGAGAGAGAGAGAGACAGAGACAGAGAGAGATATGTATGGGGAAGGAAGTGGTGTTTAAAGGTTAAACAAAAAGTAAGTGGAAATGGTGGGGAATATATGTTTATAGAATGTTCACACCTCACACCATTTACGTCATAAACCTCTTGACGAAAATGGTATGCTCTCCTAAAATCTTATTTACACTCTATTTGATTGGCCCCAGACCTTTTATATTATCCCATGTTTCCTTCTTCCCCTTTGTTGAACTTTCCATATATTATCACAACAACAACAACTACTACTACTATTACTACCACAAGGATCCTAATAACCCTGCTCCTCCCATTTAATCTCCTCTTACTGTAGATAGCGCCGGCCTGTAGGAGGTAACTAAACCTAACTATTATGAAAACTTCATATTATCCAATATCCATAGTCACGCAGATGTCTTCCTTTCCTCCTCCTGCTCCTCCTCTTCCTCCTCCTCCTCCTCCTCCTCCTCCTCCTCCTCCTCCTCCTCCTCCTCCTCCTCCTCCTCCTCCTCCTCCTCCTTCTCCTCCTCCTCCCCCTCCACCTTCTCTAAGCATATACTAGAGAAAACTGCGAACTCATATAACGTGATCTAGACAAACTATCAGATAGGAGCGATAAATGGCTATTAAAATTAAATTCCGCTATATGTAAAGTAATGCATATAAGCAACGATAACCTCAAATATAACTATCAGATGCAAAATAAGTCGTTAACTGAAGTACAGCAGGAAAATTATTTAGGTGTCATCATTAGAAATTATCTTAAAACCAGTACGCATTGCTTAGCTGCTAGTAAAAAGGCGAATATGATGTTGGGCTTCATTAAACGCAACTTTAAACATAAAACTCCTAAAGTAATGACACAACTATACACGTCTTTGGTTATGCCGCACATAGAATACGCTGTTCAATTATTTCGGTCGCCTTGTTTCGGAAAAGATCAAGGAAAACTAGAATCAGTTCAAAGAAGAGCAACCAAACTGATTCCATTTCTGCGAAATTAACCTTATGAAGAGAGGCTGCGAATACTTAATGTTTTCTTTAAAGGTTCGTAGAATAAGTGGGGACTTAATATAATCTTTTAATATCCCTAAAGGATTTGACATAATTAATCAAGAGAACCTTTTCGAGTCTTCTCCACAAGTGACAACAAGAAACAAAACAATTTAAAACTGAATTGTCTGCGCTTCATCACATATCTCCCAAAGAATTATTTCATGTCAGAGTCGTTCAATCAGTGGAACAAACTACCAGACAATGTTGTCGAAGCCAGCACATTAACTTCATTTAAAAACAGACTGGACGCCTACTGTAAAGTAAATGGGTTTTGATACTGCCCTTTTATTAAAACCTTCTCCGGAACGATTAGTGTTAGTAGTAGCATCAGTTAGCATACTTCATATCCTCTCATTCTTCATTAAGAAATTTCCATGTCCCAATCTTTTTTAGGGGCATGGTAGTCTTTTCTAGCTGCTATCTTATATGTAGTTTGATAGTTATTATTATGTAGTTCAGCAGATAACCTCGTTTTAAAGCAATAGGTCTCCTGATATCTGTTTATTCTATGTATTCCTATGTATTCATCCTCCTCCTCCTCCTCCTCCTCCTCCTCCTCCTCCTCCTCCTCCTCCTCCCTCCTCCTCCTCCTCCTCCCTCTCTCCCACCCTCCTCCCCTCCAACTCTTTTCGAAACAATCTAGTTCCCGCAAAACCTTTA
>JACEEZ010019499.1:110391-144537 GCA_016584305.1 Chionoecetes opilio | reverse complement strand
CCTCGGAATAAATACATTTATCTCGCGGGCCTCTGATACTTACTCTCATTGCGTAAAATGATTGCGAGTCGCATCTACACAACCCCTCCCACATGTCTCAGACAGCCCCGAGTAAACGGTCACTACTACAACTTTTGACCTGTGACGGGCTGTGGTTCAGTAAGGGCCCTGTCAGTTAGTGACCACCATCGGGATTTATATACCAGGGGTCACTGCTGCAGGGGGCATTGAAGTGCACGGCGTCCTACTTGGAAAGTGCACTACCGCAGTGGATTGAAACGGAGTTGCGGCCTGATTGACTGCTGCCTCCCAAGAAAGCGCCAGGCAAGGCTGCCGCACCACCCCTGAACTTCCACACTGAGCCTACACCAACACTACATTAGACCTCATAACACACACAGATAGCCCCGAGTTAACGGTTACCACTACTACTCTCGACCTGTGACGGGCCGTGGTTCAGTTAGGGTCCTGACAGTTAGTGACCACCATCGGGATTTAAGGTACCAGGGGTCACTGCTGCAGGAGGCATTGAAGTGTACGGCGTCCTACATGGAAATTACGCAATCCGCAGTGGATTAAACGGAGCTGGGGCCTGATTGACTGCTGCCTCCCAAGAAAGCGCCAGGCAAGGCTGCCGCACCACCCTTTGAACCTCCACACTGTGTTCACACCATTACAAAACACGCATAACATGACCTATCTATCAAGCACTAAACCTACCCCCACAAACTAGTAGTAGTTAGCCATAGATTACAGCTTTCAACTTTCCTCACAAATTCCATGCAGTTTTTCTATATTGCATGGTATCACTTCTTTTCCGGCCAGCTTTGGCTGGAGGGATGGGTGGGTGCGGAGGAGCCTTCTACTTCCTATCCTTTCTCTCTTATTATCTAGTTAGTGTAGTGTAGTTAAAGCAAACAGCCTTGTAAAGACCTATCGGTCTGTTGCTGTTTGTGTTTCCTTTGTATTCCTTTGTATTCCTCTCCTCCTCCTCCCTTTCCTCCTCCTCCTCTTCTTCTTCTGGCGAGGATACATGAAGCCCTTCGTGCCTTGGGTGTAAAGGGAATGAAGGAAAGAACGAGGTCGCAGCACCACTCCACGAACGCTAAAAAGTGGCACGTGGAAACGTGAGTCGTGTGGAGACTTGACCTCTCTCGCGACCACCTCGCCGCCAAGAGCCGTCACTGAGGTATTTATCGTCCGCGCACCTGAGTATAAAGAATTCAAGCGAGATCATTCTTTAACCTTTCTGCTCTTTGTACTCGGCTTTTTTTTTGTCTCTCTATCTTTCTCTTGTTTCGAGCTGCCCAATAGACACTTAGTCACACACACACAAATATACACACATACATACACACACACACACACACACACACACACACACACACACACACACACACACGCCCCCCCCCCCCCCCCGATGGTCAGGTTACACCGCGCGATGGTCAGGTTGATAGCGTGCTGGTCTCCCATTATGTGGGTAGGCGGTTCGAATCCTCGCGCTCCGGGGGATTTTTCACTGACAAATTCGGGCGGTTACTCTCCCCCTTGAGCAAGGGGATGGGGGTGTGTGGTGTGTGAGGTCCCAGCATTGGTCAAAGATCGGTAATAATGAGCTCCAAGCTCGCACTGAGAGGGTGAAAACTGGCGACCGCGAGCCAGCTCGCGTGGACAAAACCATGGTAGAATAACACACACACACACACACACACACACACACACACACACACACACACACACACACACACACACACACACACACACACACACACACACATACATAAACTGTTGGCAATACATTTAAAAACGGTATCGGCGATGAGATGGAAAAAATACGACCCAAAAAATACGTGAATACAAAAAGATAGAAGATGAATATCTCAGAACGAACCGAGCAGCACCTGGAGGATGACGTGACGTGACGTGACGTGAAGTGAGGTGACGTGACGTGACGTGACAGCTCCTGGGGTTACGCAACGGCAGGAACAATGATTGGTGTCGTGTGCGATTACCATGAAAAAAAAAATCGATTTGTTATATGTTATATGACTAGTCATCTCTGTTTTTATGTAACTTGCCACACACAAAACACAAACGCACACATCCACACACACACACACACACACACACACACACACACACACACACATCATCATTATCATCCTCGCTGTCGCTTTCCCTTACGCGATACGGGGGAAAAATCTTGAGACATCGCTGGAGTAAAACTCTTATGAAAATTATATTCGCGCGGCTGTCCTGTGGCAATTGGCTCTAAATGTTCCTCGTCTCCTGGGATAAACAAAGGTTGACATCCGCACAGGCAGGCAGACAGTTTTGCGGACCTGAGCTCGGAGGATAAACTGGCCCGTCATGCCGCGGCCATATTTCCTGAAGCGCCTGTAACGCCCTCCATTATGCCGCCGCGACTCCCGAAGCATTGTCCCAGAGGAGTGCAGCGAGACGTGTGTGGCCAGTGGGTGGTGTACCCTATTTTATTTTTTTATTTCCCTCTCTCTCTCTGCGGATGAAAGTTATGATGATAGTAGTGTGTGTGCGTGTGTGTGTGTGTGTGTGTGTGTGTGTGTGGTGTGTGTGTGTGTGTGTGTGTGTGTGTGTGTGTGTGTGTTGTGTGTGTGTTGTGCTGTGTGTGTGTGTGTGTGTGTGTTGTGTGTGTGTGTGTGTGTGTGTGTGTGTGGTGTGTGTGTGTGTGTGTGTTGTGTGTGTGTGTGTGTGTGTGTGTGTGTGTGTGTGTGTGTGTGTGTTGTGTGTGTGTGTGTGTGTGTGTGTGTGTGTTGTGTGTGTGTGTGTGTGTGTAAGTAAGTAAGTAAATTTATTGCCATCAAATATTACAATATAAACTGAGAGTGATATTATGTAGTGTTGAGGCACAGTCTGTCGAGCGTTAGCTCCCTGACAGACGGATTTATATATATATATATATATATATATATATATAATATATATATATATATATATATATATATATATATATATATATATATATATATATATTATATATAAATACAATATGTATTACAGGCAACCCTTAATAACAGTTATTTTTACATTGATCAGTTATTGTTAACTAGTAATAATAATAACATAATAGCAACACAAAATAACTAAGATATTTACAAATTCAAGGTTTATCAATTGAGGGCTAAAGAACTCCGGTTATCTAGCAAATGTGGCTTTAATATCTTCTTAAACATAAATAAATTGTCATTAGCAATACATTTTTTGATGTCTGTTGTTAGTGTGTTCCATGTGTGAGGACCATTACACATAATACAATTTTTAAGGAGTGTTGTGTTAAATCATGGACGCTTAAGATTACTCTCATTACTTCTCATGATATGTTGTCTGTCTATGAATTCAAAAAGTTGAGTTGCATAATATTTAAGGTTGCTAAAAAAAAAAAAATATATATTTTTTACATCATAAGGAACTGGCCAAGGGCACAACAAAAATGGGTAACACAAAACCCGCTTAGTTGCCAGTCCCTATAAAGAAGACAGTAAGATAATGAAATAAAAAAGAGGGGTCAGCCAATTTAGTTCGGGAGGTGTCTTTTGAAAACATGTAAGTCATAGGAAAGTTGAAAAATAGAAACAGGAAAAGAGTTCCAGAGTCTACCAGTGAAAGGGGTGAAAGAGTATAGATACTGATTAACTCTTGCATTAGGAAGATGGACAGAATAGAGATGATAATGAGTTGGAAAGTCTTGTGCAGCGAGGCCGCGGGAGGGGGGGAGGCATGCAATTAGCAAGTTCAGAAGAGCAGTGAGCATGAATATAACGGTAGAAGAGAGCAAGAGAAGCAACATCCCGGCGGTGATTTAAAGATTGAAGACAGTCAGTCAGAGAAGAGGAGTTGATGAGACGAATAGCTTTTGACTTAACCCTGTTTAGGAGAGCTGTATGAGTGGATCCTCCCCAAACATGTGAGACATACTCCATACATGGGCGTATAAGGCCCCTGTAGAGAGCAAGCAATTGGGAGGGAGAAAAAAAAGGACGCAGACGCCACAGGACACCTAACTTCTTAGAAGCTGTTTTAGCAAGAGATGAGATGTGAGATTTCCAGTTCAGATTTTTAGTAAAGGATAGTCCTAGAATGTTCATTGTAGAAGAAGGAGACTGTTGAGTGTCATTGAAGAAGAGGGGATAGTTATCTGGAAGGTTTTGTCGAATAGATAGGTGAAGAAATTTGGTTTTTGAGGCATTGAACAAAACAAGGTTTGCTATGCCCCAATCATAAATTATAGAAAGATGAGAAGTTAGGCGTTCGGTGGCATCTCTCCGTGAATCACTTAGTTCCTGTTGAGTTGGACGTCTAATAAACGACGTTGAAAAATGCAGAGTACAATCATCAGCGTAGGAGTGGATAGGGCTTTGAATTAGACTTAGAAGATCATTAATGAATAATAGAAAGAGAGTGGGTGATAGGACAGATCCCTGGGGAACACCACTATTGATAGATTTAGGAGAAGAACAATGTCCGTCTACAGTAGCTGCAATAGAACGGTTTGAAAGGAAACTTAAGATACAGGTACAGAGAGAAGGGTAGAAACCGAATGAGGGTAGTTTGGAAACTAAAGATTCGTGCCAGACTCTATCAAAAGCTTTTGATATGTCAAGGGCAGCAGCAAAAGTTTCACCGAAACCCCTAAAGGAGGATGACCAAGATTCAGTTCGGAAAGCTAGAAGATCGCCAGTAGATCGCCCTTTACGGAAACCGTACTGACGATCAGATAGAAGATTGTGAGCAGATAGATGCTTAAGAATCTTCTTATTAGGTATAGATTCAAAAACTTTAGAAAGGCAGGAAGTCAGAGCTATAGGACGGTAGTTTGAAGGATTAGAACGGTCACCCTTCTTAGGAACAGGCTGGATGTGAGCAAACTTCCAGCAAGAAGGAAAGGTGGAAGTAGATAGACAAGGACGGAAAAGTTTGACCAGGCAAGGTGCAAGCACAGAAGCACAGTTTTTGAGAACAATAGGATCCCTCCTCCGTCAGGACCGTAAGCCTTCCGAGGATCTAGGCCAGAAAGGGCAAAGAAAATATCATTCTGAAGGATATTAACCCTTTCACTCACGGTGACGGAATCGCGTCAAAACGGACCCGTCTGCAATCTGAGCTTTTGACGCGAATTGCGTCAAAAAACAGTAAAAAAATCGCCAAAAATAAAGTATTTATTAGAATTGCGTCAAAATTTTCTGCGTTAAAGATCCAACCTAGACCTATAAATTAAAACTAATTGTCAACTCATTCGTGTGAGTGGATGTGAAATGATAAGGGTTTGTGTGTCAGTTTCCACTCAGCAGGCAGCCTGTGCGCGCGTTTTGTCGTCCCTTTAAAACGTGTCCCGAGCTGGCCATAATAGCCATATGAAATTTATAATGGTAGCGTTGAAATCCTCATAAAAATCCGCTTTTATTGGCATATAAACCATAAAAAGTTGACCCAGGAAGTTTCAAGCTACGAAGTGGTGAACGTAAGTATTTCTTATTTCCCTTTACTCAATATTTTTTCGGAGTCGGTAAATTCCGCTATTTATATGCATTTCTTGTAATTTTTTTCTTTCATAAGGCAGAATAATCTCTTGCAAAACCAATGATATATAATAATGCCAGGAAAAAAGAATACACGTTGGTGAAACTGATAACATAAAAAAATAATTCGCCGCACAGTCTGGCCATTTCGCGGGGCCCCTTAGGGAGCATAAGACGGATGTTGCAGTGGACGGAAAAACTTATTAAACTTTTCGTGCGTGAAAGGGTTAATGACAGGCATAATATAGTCAGAGGGTGGAGGAGAAGGAGGAACAAGCCCTTCATCAACCAGAGTGGAATTTTTAGCAAAGGTTTGAACGAAGAGTTCAGCTTTAGAAGTAGATGAGACAGCTGTGGAGCCATCTGGGTGAAGCATAGGAGGGAAAGATGAAGAAGAAAAATTGTTAGAGATGTTATTAGTTAGATGCTAGAAGTCACGAGAGGAATTTGATTCAGAAAGATTTTGACATTTTCTATGATTGCAAATGTTTCTGGTAGGTTGAAGTAAAGATTTGGCATGGTTACGGGCAGAAATATAAAGGGCATGAGTATCAGGAGATGGATGCTTACGGTACCATTTGTGAGCCACTTCTCTATCTCGGACAGCATGAGAACAAGTAGAGTTAAACCAAGGTTGACGGGCATTTAGGATTAGAGAAAGTGTGTGTAATGTACGCCTCCATGCCAGAGACTATGACCTCAGTTATGGGCTCTGCACAAAGAGATGGGTCTTTGACATGGAAGCAGTAATCATTCCATGGAACATCAGAGTAGTACTGCCTTAGGTCTTCCCACTTAGCTGAGTTGAAGTGCCAGAAGCACCTCCGCTTAGGTGGGTCCCGAGACGGTACCGGAGGGATAGGACAGGTTATAGAAATAAGATTGTGATCGGAGGAACTCAACGGAGAGAATTGTTTCACAGAGTAAGCAGAAGGGTTAGAAATAATAATAATATTGATAATAACAGAAAATACTTATGAATAGTTTGTACATTTAACATATTATGGTTAGAGAATATGTTGGCTGTAGAGTCAAATTTTCCTATGAAAAAATAATATTTAAATTTTCTTTTGTGCCACAATTAGTCTGTCTAGGTAAGATGGCCAAGTACATGCCCATGCAGATATACAATAATTAATATAAGGGTAACATAGTGTATAATAAATACTTATCATTGCATCAGTTGTAAGATGATTCCTTACTCTGTACAGCACACCACAACATCTGTATAGCTTCAAACATACCTCTTTTATATGATGGTTCCAATTTAGATATTCATCAATATATACACCAAGAAATTTTGTATACGCAGCCTGTTCTATTACTTTTATTATATTATATTAGTGTGTGTGTGTGTGTGTGTGTGTGTGTGTGTGTGTGTGTGTTTGTGTTTGTGGAGTGGGTGGGTGTGAGGTGGTGTGCAAGAGAGAGAGAGAAGAGAGAGAGAGAGGAGAGAGAGAGAGAGAGAGAGAGAGAGAGAGAGGAGAGAGAGAGAGAGAGAGAGAGAGAGAGAGAGAGAGAGAGTCCCAGCTATACCAAATTCACAAATATGTAAAAAACAAAGGAAATCTGAAGTTGTCATCACTAACTCCAGAATATTTTTGTGTTGTCAACTATTTTTTGGCACACAGGAATGAAGTTTAACCTGTGCTTATTTTCATGCAGCTCCTTATAATAATGATGATAATAGTAAACAAGATAGATGATAATAATATTGAATTAATATTAATATTAATTAATTAATTAATATTAATTAATATAAATACATGTATTATAGTATATTGATATAAATTATATAAATAGTTTGCAAACATATAACGCAAGCGGTATTTGGTGCAGAAATAAAGTCAAATATGACTAAACAAATACTTCCAATGCTTTTACAAAACAACAGCGAATTATTTTAACAGTAAATTATATTGTAAACATGTACAGACAAAACAATTATAATAAAGGCCATTATGATAATATAAAAAAAATGAGACAATTATAACAGACACGACCGCATAATAATACAAAGTTTTTCAATTTTTTACATCAAAAGGATTGGCCAGGAGCAAAAAAAAAGTAACAAATAGCCCGTTAAATTGCTAGTCCCTGTATAGGAGATATTAAGAGTATATAAAAAGGGGAATTGGCCAATTAAGTTCGAGAGGTGTCTTGCTGCTCCTCTCTTGAAAATATTTAAGTCGTATAAAGGAGGACAAATAAAAACAGAAAGAAAGTTTCAGAGGTTACCAATGAAGGGGATGAAAGAGTGAGGATACTGGTAAATTCCTGCATTAGGGAGATGGACAGAATAGGGATGACACTGAGTAGAAAGTCTTGTGCAGCGAGGCCACGAGAAGGGGGACGCATGCAGTTAGCAAGTTCAGAGGAGCAGTGAGCATGAAAATAACGGTAGAAGATAGCAAGAGAAGCAACATTGCAGCGGTGATATAAAGATTGAATACATTCAGTCAGAGGAGGGGAGTTAATGAGTTGAAAAACTTTTGACTCAACCCTGTTTAGGAGAGCTGTATGAGTGGATCTCTTTCAAACATGAGAGGCATACTTCATACATGGGCGGATAAGGCCCCTGTACAGTACAAGCAACGGAGAAAGAAAAAATTGGACGCAGACGCCACAGTACACTTACCTTTACATAAGCTGTTTTAGCATGAGATGAGATGTGAGATTTCCAGTTCAGATTTGATTCTGATTAGATTGATAGGTGAAAAAATTGGGTTTTTGAGGCATTGAACAAAACAAGGCTTGCTTTGCTCCAATCATAAATTATAACAAAATCAGAAGTTAGGCGCTCTGTGGTATCTCTCCGTGAATCACTTAGTTCCTGTTGAGTTCGATGTCTAATGAATGACGTTGAAAAATGCAGGGTAGAATCATCAGCGTAGGAGTGGGTAGGGCATTGAGTTAGACATAGAAGATCACTAATGAATAATATAAAGAGAGTGGGTGATAGGACAGAACCCTGAGGAAAACTACTATCGATAGGCTTAGGAGAAGAGCAATGACCGTCTACAGTTAACAATTAGCAGACGAGTATTCCCTGTTCATTATACTTTTAAGCATTAGTAAGGGTAAAGGAGGCGAAGGGAGCACAAACAACACGCAATTTCTCATTCTAAAAAACAAGACTAAATCGAGGGCAACGAAGGTGTAATGCGATATATCCTCCATTAACGAGACTAGTTTATTAGTCAGGGAATCACGTCGAACTCCGTCAGGCGATGGGGAGCCAATCAATAGCTGCTTTCACCTGATTTCAAGGCGAGGTCGCTCCATTCAGCACACCAGCCCAACCCAAGCAAACAAAAACAAGAAACAAAGCCAACAAAACTAGACGATCCCGTTCAACACACAAGCAAAACAATCAAAATATAAACGTTACTCAACTGAATCAAATTCCTCTCGTGACTTCTGCCATCTAGCTAATAACATCTCTAACAATTCTTCTTTTTCATCTTTTCCCACTATGCTTCACCCAGATGGCTCCACAGCTGTTTCATCTATTTCTAAAGTTGAACTCTTCGCTCAAACCTTTGCTGAAAATTCCATTCTGGTTGATGAAGGGCTTGTTCCTCCTTCTCCTCCACCCTTTGACTATATTATGCATGTTATTAAGATCCTTCGTAATGATGTTTTCTTTGCCCTTTCTGGCCTAGATCCTCGGAAGGCTTACGGTCCTGACGGAGTCCCTACTATTGTTCTCAAAAACTGTGCTTATGTGCTTGCACCCTGCCTGGTCAAACTTTTTCGTCTTTTTCTATCTACTTCCACCTTTCCTTCTTGCTGGAAGTTTGCTCACATCCAACCTGTTCCAAAAAAGGTTGACCGTTCTAATCATTCAAACTACCGTCCTATAGCTTTGACTTCCAGCCTTTCTAAAGTTTTTGAATCTATACTTAATAAGAGGACTCTTAAGCATCTATCTGCTCACAATCTTCTATCTGATCGTCAGTACGATTTCCGTAGAGGGCGATCTACTGGCGATCTTCTAGCTTTCCTAACTGAATCTTGGTCATCCTCCTTTAGGGGTTTCGGTGAAACTTTTGCTGTTGCCCTTGACATATCAAAATGTTTTGATAGAGTCTGGCACAAATCTTTAATTTCCAAATCACCCTCATTACCCAAATTACCGTCAACTACCCGGTTTCTATCCTTCTCTCTGTACCTGTATCTTAAGTTTCCTTTCAAACAGTTATATTGCAGCTACTATAGACGGACATTGTTCTTCTCCTAAATCTATCAATATTGGTGTTCCCCAGGGTTCTGTTCTATCACCCATTCTCCTTCTATTATTCATTAATGATCTTCTAAGTCTAACTCAAAGCTCTATCCACTCCTACGCTGATGATTCTACCCTGCATTTTTCAATGTCGTTTATTAGACGTCAAACTCAACAGGAACTAAGTGATTCACGGAGAGATGCCACCGAGCGCCTAACTTCTGATCTTTCTATAATTTCTGATTGGGGCAAAGCAAACCTTAATTTGTTCAATGCCTCAAAAACCGAATTTCTACACCTATCTACTCGACAAAACCTACCAGATAGTTATCCCCTCTTCGTCAATGACACTCAACTATCTCCTTCTTCTACAATGAACATTCTTGGGCCATCCTTTACTAAAAATCTGAACTGGAAATCTCACATATCATCTTTTGCTAAAACAGCTGCTAAGAAGATAGGTGTCCTGTGGCGTCCGCGTCCTTTTTTTCGTCCCCCTTGCTTGCTCTGTACAGGGGTCTTATCCGCCCATGTATGGAGTATGTCTCACATGTTTGGGGAGGATCCACTCATACAGCTCTCCTAAACAGGGTTGAGTCAAAAGCTTTTCGTCTCCTCCTCTGACTGACTGTCTTCAATATCTAAATCACCGCCGGAATGTTGCTTCTCTTGCTATCTTCTACCGTTATTTGCATGCACACTGCTCTTCTGAACTTGCTAACTGCATGCCACCCCCCCGACCCGCGGCCTCGCTGCACAAGACTTTCTACTCATTATCATCCCTATTCGGTCCATCTTCCTAATGGAAGAGGAATCAGTATCTTTACTATTTCATCCCTTTCAATGGTAAACTCTGGAACTCTCTTCCTGTTTCTATTTTTCAACTTACCTACGACATAAATTTTTTTCAAGAGAAAAGAAACAAGACACCTCCCGAACTAAATTGGCCCATCCCTCTATTTTTTTTTTATTCTCCTACTGTCTACTTTATAGGAACAGGCAACTTAGCGGGCTTTTTACCTTTTTTTGTTGTGCCCTTGGCCAGTCCTTTGTGATGTAAAACAACAACAACAACAACAACAACAACAACTATAAACAGACACACAAACATACACTGACAAAACAAAACAGGAAGCTATAAGTTTGTCCTCTCCCCGAAAAGGTCACTTTACGACGCACTAATAAAAGAACAATACAAAAAAGGGTCATAATTCGATCACTTGAGCGAATAAAAAAACCAAAGCAATGCACTAAAACAAATCAAGACATGGAACGAACGGAATCAAACACCAAACATAAATATTCATCAATCTAACACATGATACATGTAAGGCAAGGTAAGATTCCCCCGTTAAATTCTTTCTTTTCCGTTATAAACGGGAAAGTAAATACAGAATAGGGCAACAATGACAGGTAGAAGAATGACTGCTCTCAGGATGGGAAGCCTCTTCTCGCCCCGCCCATTAGCACCCTCGTGTAGGATTGATAACCACACACCTAACACATCGGCGGCTACAGCAACACAGGGAAAACATTAATCAGGATTATCTCAGTTAGTGTCATCAGCCGAGCGTCAACCATCGCATCTCCTCCCCCTCTAGGACTTATACTCCTCCTCCTTCTCCTTCTCCTCCTCCTCCTCTTTAATCTTGCTTCCAGCCACCTGCTCCACCTCTTTCCTCTTATTAACCTTTCCTCGCCCTTCTTCCAGCCCCTACTTCTACCTCACAAGCAATAATTTTTTTTTTGATTTTTTTTAGCTTCCTCTGATGTCGTTTTTTATTCCTGTTTTCCCGCAATTGTATCTCCTTATCCTGACTAATATTCCCTAACCAATGAATAAGTGAACATATATAATTTGCCGCCTCTTCAAATAGAACCGACGAAAAGCCCCTTATTATAACAATCATCCTGTTAATTTGTTTATGTACATCACATATAACTTATTGATGCAATACCGGATTTTGTGAGAGCATTATAATGGTCATAAACCTTCATACCACATTTGTACGTAAAGCAGATTTCAAACAAAACATACACACATTTTCCGCATAAGAATCCAACTCCTACACACATTCAGTAAGAGACAAAACACAAAACGAAACAATGGTGCAACACAACCAAGAAGCACACAAGGATATACAAAAACATACCCAGCCATTCCTCTCCTTAGTGTATCCTTTCATCTCCTCCGTTCTTCTTCTCTCCATTTCTTAATTGCTATCACAAACATCTTTCCCGTCCTCACTCATTTAATTCCACAAAGCCTCCCACCATTCCACCTTACACAGCAAACGTATCCATGCACCATCTATCAGTTATCTTACTCGTCTGCCTCCCTACATATCTATTCCTCTTTCTAACACCCAATCGAGCCCAAACCCCTTCCACCCCTGCCATTGTCGCCATCCCAAACACCCCCTGCCACCCTCCTTCCTCTTCCACACAGGCACACGAGTCGCATTACATTACAATCAGGCACATTACCATCCCGGCGACACAGCTGCGTCCTTATCACTGTCTCTCCTCAGTACTTAGCTCTATTGCTCTCGTCTGTAGTAGTGACGCTCTTGTTGTTGTTGTTGCTCTCCGTCAGGCTGTTCTTCGCTTTCGCCGCTACACACCTGCTTCCGCTTTTACCTCTCGAAATGATACTAATTGTGTTGGTGGTGGTGGTGGTGATGGTAAATAATAACAGTGAGGATGATATTGCTAAGTGTTGTAATGCTGACAATGATGATGGATATAACGACGAAAATGAACATAAAAGTTGCAGTGATGATACAAATACTTATACAAAACGACAATGATGAGAATAGCGTATTACAAGGTAAAAGTAGATGTGTGTGTGTGTGTGTGTGTGTATGTGTGTGTGTGTGTGTGTGTGTATGTGTGTGTGGGTGTATTGTGTGTATGTATGTGTGTGTGTGTGTGTGTGTGTGTGTGTGTGTGTGTGTGTGTGTGTGTGTGTGTGTGGTGTGTGTGTTGTGTGTGTGTGTGTGTGTGTGGTGTGTGTGTGTGTGTGTGTGTGTGTGTGTGTGTGTGTGTGTGTGTGTGTGTGTGTATGTGTATGTGTTGGTCTTTTTAACATATAGACAATAAGTCAAAAACGGTTCACATAAGACATATAGAAAGATTAATATGGAAGAAGACGTACGTAAAATAGCGAAGATGATGAGAGAGAGAGAGAGAGAGAGAGAGAGAGAGAGAGAGAGAGAGAGAGAGAGAGAGAGAGAGAGAGAGAGAGAGAGAGAGAGAGAGAGAGAGAGAGAGAGGAGAGAGAGAGAGAGAGGAGAGAGAGAGAGAGAGAGAGAGGAGAGAGAGAGAGAAAAAAAAAAAAAGTTCTACAGACTTAGCTGCTGTACGACGAATCTGAAGCTTCTCCTCTACTTTCCTGCTGTGACCACTCTTATTGGATGGCAGTCGCTGATGCCATATGCTCTAGAAGCTTAGCTGGGTTCCTTTCCCCTCTCCTCCCTGTTTCGTCTCTCAACGCTTCTCCCTTTTTTTTATACTGCTTTTCTTGAAGCAACTATCTCTCTACCTCCTTCTATCACTGTTTCCTCTCTCACCTTTTGGTATCTTTCACCTATTTTTTGGGGGGATCAATTATCATTTATTATTCCTATTTCTCTACTAAATATCGACCTTCATCTTGTGATCTTCATCCTTCCACTCGCTACCTGCCTCCACTTCCTATACACCTGGACATGTGAGCCATAAAGTGACTGCCCCATGTCCACCTCAATGACACGCAGGTGGATGATAAAGGTAACGTTCAGCAGTCCGTGAAGGGATGGGAGATACATGAACTACAGCCTGTCAGAAGGGTGGAATAGAGACGTCAGATTGAGTGAGATAATGGTAAATGGAAATAACACATACACGTTCACACACATATGCACGTTGCATATGTGTGAATACATAAACACACACCAGTATCAGTAAGTACAAGAAGTCAGTCTAACCAAACAATACATCGTATGAGGCATCTTATTCAATTATAATTTTTTCTTTCGTCTCTTGAAGTTTCAATTTCCATCGACTCTGGTCTACATTTACCTTTCCCCGCATTCCCCACATCAATGAACACCACTGCTTTCCTTCTAGGCTGTCTTCCCTTACCTAAAACCGCACTATTTACCTCATATCGTCCTATTTTACCAGTAACAACTTTAACTTTGCCTTTTAAGGTGTAACTCCCTTAGGAAATCACCATACCCTCAGGTGCCTACTTAGAATCCCTATTCTTACATGCAGTTCCCTTAGGTCACTTGTGACTCCTAACACACTCTAACGCCCTTATACCAGGCCCTTGCAAGGCTCTGTCATCAGCGCGGTACTAGGTATTGTTCTTGCGGAGACACATGGCCTCATTACAGTGTTGAAACGAAATATGTTTACATTTTGGGTAATATGTATGTCCTCCCAAATTTCGGGTGGCTTGCGGGTTTCTTTCTTGTTTTGGTGTGTGTTTTTGGTGGGTGTCTGGGTGTGTGTGTGTGTGTTTTGTGTGGTGTGTGTGTTTTGGTTGTGTGTGTGTGTATGTGTGTGTGTGTGGGGTGTGTGTGTTGTGTGTGTTGTGTTTTGTGGGGTTGTGTGTGTTGTGTGTGTGTGTTGTGTGTGTGGTTTGGTGTGTGTGTTCAAGTTCAAGTTCAAGTTCAATATTTATTGCCAATATAATCAATTACATAAGGGGATCTACAACAATAATACAGTAGGTGTGTGTGTGTGTGTGTGTGTGTGGGGTGTATGTGTGTGTTATTGGAGGAGACAGGTTCTAGTTACGGTAAGGTTTTTTAGGGAGTTTCCTCGTCCCTTCTACCTAACAGTTCAGGCTGCTCGTGGCGCTCCAATATTTATCATACACAACCTCACCTTCGCTATGACAGGTGAGACGAAAGGCCCATCATTTCCTTCACCTCACTATACCCCTAAACTTTCCACACCCATTTTCGTTTTTTCCCCAGCCACCTTGTTCATATTTTTTGAAGTCCCTTTTCTATTCTCCCTCTCCAACATTACTTCTCCTCCTCGGTCACAAACCCAAACATACTCATCTCTCTTCTCTCTCTCTCTCCTCTCTCTCTCTCTCTCCTCTCTCTCTCTCTCTCTCTTCTCTCTCTCCCCTTCTCTCTCCTCCTCTCCTCTCTCTCTCTCTCTCTTTTCTCTCTCCCCCTCTCTGTTTTTTTTTTTTTTTTTTTTTTTTTATTTAATACATTGAAAAACAAAAGGGGGATTTGATGTGCTAAAGTCCGGCTGGGACGCAAGGGGGGGGGCCAAATTCTAGCAGATTATATTTTTATTCAAAACATGATTATAAAAATAATTTTGAAAAGTATAGAAATTTAAAATTTCTTAAATAATAAAAATACACGAATGTTTAAAGAAATTTTAGTAACAACTATACGCTAATAAAAAATTTAATAAAAAGTATACTAATAATGATACCAATATAATATAATATTTTTATAAAAGAAATTACACAATATATAACATTAATTTTAATTTTTCAAATTTTTAGTCATTTTTTTATTGCATTTTTTTATTGCGTTATCGCTTGCGCAGGCATTTACGCCCGATTTGCAGGCTGCAGGGAAGTGGTATGGCAGGCGGTTGGCGCACCAAGGGAGATAACCCATAGCGACCATAGGGGGTGGGAAAGGGGAAGCGGAGGTAATGTTCCGCCCTCGCAAAGGGGCACAGTCCCCTGATGGTCGTGTTGTGGGCCTCAGGGTAGCAGGGAGGCCCTGGCCCGGGGGTTTTGGCGCACTCTTTTAGGTGTAGGATTTGCATCTGTAAGCCTTGTACAGACGCACATCCCTGCCAGTCACGCCGTGCGGAGGGGTTTAAATTTTCGGCTGCCCCTCATATCAGGGGCTTCACCCGGGCCACCCGCTGGATTTGGTTTAAAACCCCGTAAAGGGAGGTGAGGTATGATGGGTGGCAGGAGGACCATGAAAGGGGCGAGATTCCATCAGCGAGCGGAATGGACTTATAGGGGGGCCCCGACCCCTGAGGTCCAGGAGGTGCGCGACGCGTGGATGCAGCTCAGTTTCCCGGGCAGGATCCTTGGCGCCCTCTTGACGGGTAGAAATGTGACCCCAGATTGAACTCCACCCCTAGGATGTTGACGACCCCGGTAGGTGTATTTTTCTCCCTTTCCCAGGGAATGGCGTTTTGGCCCCAGTGAGCATCTTGCCGCGGGAGTGAGGAGGGGCTTAGGTTTGTCTGGGAAAAAAGGTGACTTGCCATCTCTTGCCCCAGGAGGCGATGTCTGAGTGCCTGGTTGATGCGAACGACGTTTTTTGGCGGTCACTCCTCTCACAGGTGAAGTGAGAGTACAGCGTCTGCTACGCTTTACCCACAAAATCAGCGCAGGATGTCGTTGAAGAAAAACGTTCCATAGTAAGCCCGAGTACACTTCCTTTGGGGGACACTGGCTTTGATAGAATTTTCAGAGGGGGGTGTGACCATTCACCACACGCGATAGTTTTTCGTGGAGGTAATCTTGGAGGAGGTTTAACAGGTCACCGCAGATCCCCGTTTTTCTCAGTTTGGGTAGTGAGCCCTGATGCCACACCCATAAAAAGGCACAGCGATGTCAAGGGCAAAGACAAAGGTGTCTTCGCCCCGATCGGGATTGTTCCGGTGCTGAGTGGGGAGAAGGTCTGTGCGGTTTCCCCTGCGGAGCCGAATTCCGTGTTTTAGGAAGCGGGAGCGTAAAAAAAATTAAGGATTTTGGAGGTAATGTGGCCCAAAAAAACTATCCCAACAAGGAGAGGGGGGAAATGGGGGAAATTTTTTGAGGATGCCTCTCGCTTCTTTTGGGGAAATAGCAAATATTCTCGCCACTTTCCACCAGAGGCCACTGCTGAGATGAAAGGCACTCCAGAAGATGGGAGCAAGAGGACAGCAAGCGTGAGGCACACTTTTTAAAAGGGGGAAGGCTGATGTATTGCTCCCAGCGCTTTTTGGGATCAAATTTTTGAAGTTGTTGAACATTTCCCCCTTGTAAGGTGATGTTCCCAGGGTTTGGTTTTTGGTTAGAACCGGGAATGTAGGACGTTACTTCTGGGCAGGAATTTTCATCTTGGGAAAAGAAGTGGGCGCCCAAAACCCGAGCTTTTCCCGGTGACTTTTGGGACAACAGAGCCATCAGGTGCTGTCTGGGGGATGCTGCTACCCAGAGGGAAACCTTGTTGTTGTTTTATGCTCTCCACCCAAACCTTAGTGCCCCCTGATGGCCCGTTAGTTTTGCTAGAGGATCCCTCAGTTTTTGCGCCTCTTTCGGATCTTTTTAAATTTCACAGGCCCTTTTTTGTGGTGTTTATGTTGCTTGTGGGGTCGGACTTATACGTGCCAGACCTTGCTTTACTATCTGTGCTTTCCCGCATTGAAAACCAAACCAAGGCTGGCTCCCAGTTTGACTTGTATGTTGGCAGGGGACAAATCTTGTTTTTAAGGACATCAGGATTTTTGGGGGTTTTAGTTCTTTTCCTGTGTGTCAACGTCACCCGGGAAGCACGTCAGACACAAAAATGTCAAGTGTTCCTTCATTTATCCCAGTCCCATTTTCCCATAGCCCGTTGGGGGATCATGCCTCATCTCGGTCGATGGCCAGTTTTCCTAGTGAGAAAAAGCAAGGGGTCGGGGAACCCCCGTTGTAGCGGGCGGCAAGCACTATTTCAGCAGGGGAAACGGTGATTTCGGGTCAAGTGAAGACCTTTAGATGTGGGTGGGGAACGACGTGATTGGGGGTCCAAACACCCTCAACACTCGTCAAATGCCTCGGACAAGGGACGGGGTTTAGGTCACCTCAATAAAGAGATGCTTTCTGGAGGGTTTTGGGGGAGAGGGGATCTAAGTTGGGATCGGTAGGCAGGGGTCATCACCCTTTCCACGTGGGCGGTAACACACAACGCAGAATGGGGTCTTGATGTGTGCCACAATTTTAAGAACCTCCCTGTGAGCAGGAAGGTCGACGGGGAGAGCTTGTTAGGGGGCTGTTTCGGAAGCACACAGCGATCCCCAAAAAGGGACCTTTGGGGTCGTCACGCCGGAAAAAATTTGGGGTAGCCACCATCTGCCCCAAGTGTTGGCACTGAGGAGTTTAGGAAGGTCTGTAGTGGCAATGATGCAGGACTTGTGGCAAAAAATGGCGTACGTTTGGTCACCGACGTTAGTCTGGAAAACTTTAACGTTAGCGAGATGATGGTAAGATACCAAAAATTGCCTGCTTGGGGGCGTTTCTCTGGGGTGAGTAGTGATGTTGGCTGTCATTTTGAGGGGGGGGAAAAGCTTTAGGTGGTGCCCCGCCTCCCACCCTTTAGGTGTCAGAAGTAGGGGGAGGAAACGCAAAACTATTGTTTAGGGAAGTGAAGTAGCCCAAAAGTTATTTTTTTTCCTGTTTTCCACAGAAGATTTTAAAAAAATTATCCGCCTTTTTTGATCGAGGGCAGTGGCACTTTTTGGATGGTGTGACCGTGGCGCGGCAGTAGTGTCATCAACTTCCTGAAAACATCGTTTTCCCCCTGTGCCACTTCTCTTGCGTGATGGCAGTAGCTTCGAATCGGGCCCGGGCTGTTGGGCAGACCTACCCGAACCGTGCCGCCTTGAGTTGTGGGGGTCGGGGGATGGGAGCAGGGGGGCGCTTTTGTCTGGAGTAGAGGTTTTCTGCTTTATTTTTTGTTGGATACTTTTGAAGTGCGTGTACGAAATCTTTGGGTCGGGTTGGGGCAGGTGGGACGCGAGAAGCCCGGCGCTAGGGGCTTGGGCAGTGGAGGGCACTGATAACCCGGCGCTTGGACTCCCCGGCAGGGGGATGCGGGTTAGCGCGGCGTCGGAATTTGTGATAGGTAAAAGGGCCGGGGTGGTGTGGCGCCGGGGGGGCGTGGGGGGTGAGGGGTGTTTTCTTGAAGTTCACACCAGTCTGTGTTGTATGACAAAGACTTAGGGGGTGGCTTATCAGAGTCCCCCCAGGCCCCTGAGGGTTTTATTTGGGCAGTGTTTTTTGCCTTTGGGGGGTCAATCCCTTAGGCCTTTGCGCAGTTGCAAGGTTTTGGTGTCAAGCTTTCAAGGCTGGACGTGGTTACGAATGTTGTCAATAAAGTCCCGGATGGAGGACTACAGCGTTCTCTGCTGTTTGGGTACGCTGGGATTAGTCCAGGCATTTTGGCGAAAAAGGGTGAAAATCCACTAAATTTCAACATAAATTCACCAACTGTTTACTACTGATAAAAAGGCCTCTATAACATATAAAAAAATCCGAAGCGATCCAAGGGTGGAAAAATTTTTTTTTAAAGGGTTTTTTTAACATATCCTAGTACCCCATTTTTTTTCTTCATGTAACAAAAAGACAGAGTCGGGAAGACACACTAAAGGGCCAAATTTTCGAAAATAGCCATTTATGTCAGTTTAAATTTTTGGGAATGTACTATAAATTTAAATTATGAATATGTCTTCAAAGTTGTAAACATGATTAAAATTAAAAAAAAAAAGGTAAAAAGGATACGTTTAAAAACGTTATTATGTGGAAGCAAACACTGAAACTGAACTCTTAAAATTTCTTGATTAGATATAGTGAAATATTAGTTAACATTCACACACACAAAAAAATAAGGCACACTCATTAACATGAATCCTTCTCTAAATCTTACTGAATCTGAATCTGTGACATCATCAATGTAAATTATCTAACTCATCCTCATCTCCTTCGTCATCACATGTAGCTTTAAAAGCATTTGCACACCCTGATGCTTTGCAGTTGCTGCATGCAACAGAACACTCCAGACTATACTTCTTGCATGAACACCTGAGGCTGCTGCAGTCTGTCATGCAGGTGCATCGGATGATTCGTAGAAGTTCCTGTGGAGCTGGTGGTAAATCAGTTTGGATGGGAACAAGCCATCCATCACTTTCCTTCCATCCCCATTCTTGTGGTAGGAGTTCATTTTTAATACCCTTCCACTGCTGCACCTGGTAGTACACACGAAGACTGTGGTACTTCGCTGCTGCTGATGTAGGTGGCAAAGTTTGTGGATGTACAGTCTAAGACAAAAGTCGTGTCATGAATTTTGGTTAAAACATCTGGTAAATGGCTAAACTTTCGTTGCTCTCTGCCGTATGTCATACGAACGGTAGGTAGCACTGTCATAAGTGCTTTGATCTCACCACAACTCATACGTCATAATAGTTCGTATCCTCACGAGTAATTGTTTTAGGATTCATTACCAGGAGTGTTAAAAGTAGAAGTGCTGAGGTAATTATAAAGCAGTGATCGATCCTGGGTTCGGCGAACCAGTCTCAGGGGTTCAGCTGAGGCCCTCCGAAACACATTGCAATTTTGCTATTATTGTAAACTCCCTCAGCTGTTGTGGCTAGCTCCGCACAAGCCCCTATATAACAATCCTGGATTCAACCCTGTAGTCCCCTTTCTTTTTAAGGAGTTATATACGCCACTGCTTCTCAGTCCTTCCTTCCTTTATATTATTATCCAAATATACTCCTAAATTTTGAGGCATTTTTTCTAAAATTTTTTGAATAGATAAAAATTATTATTATTATTATTTTTTTTTTTTCTTGCATGTGACTTGCTCTCTACATACTCCTGCCGGTGATGTGTGTGGCCTTTAATGGCTCAGGTGTAAAGATGAAATGTCCTGGCGATCATTGCTGGGCCGAATATACTTCGCATTCCACATCGAATACTATGAAACCTGAACGCAGTAAATCTATTGAACCCTTGAAATACCCTTGGTTTGCTTTAGACATTGTCTCATCGACGGCAGATATGAAGCTTTGAACCCTTATCTGAACAGACGCTTAAGGGATTCAGGCTTGCCAATCACGAGCATGTAACTGCGTTAGGGTTTTCATAATGTTTCAAGAGTTACATTTCATATTCGGACAAAACCGTGACACGACTTTTGTCTTAGATTGTACATAAGATGTGTTAGTGACTACCTTCTCACAAAAGCGCTTGTACCGTAGTGAGCCAAGTCGCTCTCCAGGCTTCTCGTTGTACAGGCACAGCAAAGCGTGCTCTCCTGCTGACACAATATCTGCTGTGGAGGCAGACTGCATGTCGAATACGGCAGCAAGCTGACGGAAGTCACTGTTGGTTTTAAGCTTTTTGAGAGGAGTTCCCTTCCCAATGCCATAGAGGCGGGAGGTAGTGTCACAACCTGTTATTGCATGGATGAAGAGGATGTGAGTACATAAACTGGGTCCCAGCTGCTGTTTGATAGCCTTGATGTTCCAGATACGTGGCTTTTTTGTGTTCTTCTTCGGTTCAGGTTTAAAAAAGTCATGATGTGACTTTGAAAGGTTGGTGTGGTATATTAGGAGAATGAACAGATCAGTGTCATCAACAATGAGTACAGTATTTTTTGTGGCAGCAGAGTCCACTGCATTTTGCACTATGAGGAGGTCAGCATCATCAGGAGTATGGTATGTTTGACAGTTATTATTCTGGAGGTGACCACTGAGCATGTTAATGAACTGCTGCTTGTTTGTGTTGTTTGCATGTAATTCTTCATTACTCATTGTGACGTGCATGTCCTCATTCATGGTTACAGTGAGTCCGGTCCTCCCACCTGCTCGCCTGCGGTGTTCCATGTCTTTGGTGGATGTGCCCTGATAACCATCGAACACGACAACTGTTTCTCCATACTTCCTTGTGACATACTCACTGTACAGCTTGCAGATATCCTTGTATGTAGATCCACGTGTCCATGGGATGCGCTGAACAAGTGTTCCACCATCCAGCACTGACCTCCCAGGACCTCCTGGAAGGTCAGGTGGGTGCAGTGCCCAGACGGCATCCGCTAGCACTGGCTTCTGCGGCTTTCGAAGCAGCATGGAGGTGTCAAACAGTGCTGGAGGATGACTACACAGTTCATACATGAACACTGATGCCAGATCTTGTGAAGCTTTTGCAGCAATTGTGAGTCGCTGGAAGAGAAACTGAGGATCTGCCTGCACTGCTTCACCATCAATCTTCACTAAAATGTTCATAACCATGGTGATTGCCTGTTCCTTCTTTCTAAACGTGTACTCAGCAGTAGTCTGTCCATCCATTCTGGCCAAGATATTGTTTCCAATGGCTTTTGCAAAGACTACTGTATACTGGACTTGCTTCTCATTTTGGGCTATTTCCAGTGGAGGCCAGTTTTGCGATTCCTGACATTTGCGAACATCACTCCCATTTCCCTTCCTATGGTTTATCAGTATAAATGATATACTGTTATCTTCGTAATTGTTTTTTCTATAATATTATCAAGTAAAAAATTGTAAATTACACTAAATAAATGACATTATGAGGGAGTAAAGAAATATGGATTTACTTAAGCTCTTCGCCATTTAATATTTAGCGAAAAAAGCATTTTACATGAAACATATCATTAGAAGTGGAATTTTATATTAGCTTTCCATTGATATATTTCGTTGTCTAATAAATGAATTATAACTATACATAAATTACACTGGTCGACAAAAAAAAATCGAAGATATGGTTCTGGACTAAGTGAAGCTGATTATAGGTAGATCGACCCTGCTGAACTCGAACCTGATGTTCAATTAACTCTATCACGTCCAGTTTTTGAGAACCAGACGCAATTCATGAAAAAATATGGGTAAAATCAGCAGAAATAAGTTTCACCAATGTTTTCAGTTTAAACTCTTAATCTTTTCTTTTCTCAAGCCTATTTAGGGCAGTGCAGTGTTTTTGAGTCAGTGTGGTTTGTGCAGTGAGCAGGGGAGGGTGTGCGCGCTGCGTATTGGCGAGGGGTTAGCAGGCTGTGCAGTACATTTTTACCTACTGATCGTACAGCTATTGACATATGTTTAAACATTTTATTTTTCTTTGCAGATATGATGTGTTTGATTTAGTGGAGTCCTAACTTTAGTTGGTTTACCGTATATAGTACCTTGTACCGGGCTGTGATGGAGCGCCGTAACTGTGTGAATGCATCGGACAGTTTTTTGTTACATATGTGGAATTTTTACCCCTGACAGTCCTGAAGAAACCTCTTCACAGAATGTTAAGCAGCTTATCTGCATTACTTCAAGTGCCGTATAGGTGATCAAGATAAGAAGTGGGCCCCTCACGTAGCATGCAACCCCTGTGTGAACCACTTGAATGAATGGATGCGTGGCAAACGGCCATCAGGCATGGCATTCGGCATCCCAATGGTTTGGCGTGAACAGAAGGATCATAGTACTGATTGCTACTTCTGCCTCAATAACATCAAAGGATATTCAGTAAAAACGCGAGCTAAAATCAGGTATCCTGACGTACCTTCTGCCATCAGACCTGTGCCACATGGTCCTGATCTCCCAGTTCCAAATGTTCCAATTGCAAGTGCTATAAGTGAATCAGATTCGAACGAGGAGGATAATCCCATGGATACAGACTTTCAAGAAATGGCAGATAATAGAGAGCCCAAATTCATCAGTCAGGAAATGCTACATGACCTTGCTAGGGACCTAGATCTACCCAAGGAGAAAAGTGAAGTCCTTGGATCTCGTCTCAAGGAATGGAATTTGCTACAAGAAGGAGTTCTCATCACCACGTTTCGTCGTACACATAAAGAACTTTCAAGCTTCTTCAAGATGGAACACAATCTCTGTTACTGCTTTGATGTTGACACACTCATGGAACAACTTTGTGAGTCTCACACTTATGATAAGAGTGAGTGGCGGCTGTTCATAGATTCAGGAAAAACACGCTAAAGGCCGTTCTTCTGCATAAAGGAAGTAAGCTTCCGAGTGTTCCAATTGCGCATGGCCATGAAATGAGTGTAACTTATGAAACTATGAAGACTTTGTTATCTGCTGTTAAATATGAAGAACATCAGTGGAATCTGTGTGGGGACCTGAAGGTAATCTCCTTGCTTCTAGGACTCCAGTTAGGTTACACTAAGCACATGTGTTTTATTTGTTTGTGGGACTCTAGAGCGGACAGCAAACATTACAAACAAAATGAATGGCCAGCACGACCGAAAGACTCACCTGGCAGGTTCAACTGTATGTACAAACCTCTTGTTGACAGTGAAAAGGTGTACTTACCTCCATTGCATCTGAAACTTGGGTTAATGAAAAAATTTGTGAAGGCCATGGATCAAAATGGTGCTGGCTTTCAGTATTTGTTAGCAAAGTTTGAACGCACTGTATCTGAAGCTAAAGTAAAGGCAGGTGTTTTCAATGGCCCTCAAATTCGTCAACTACTCAATGATGATGACTTTGTAAAGAGCCTAACTGCCCTGGAAAAGTTGCCTGGAAGAGCTTTTTGGCTGTTATAAAAGAACTACCTAGGTAATGTTCGAGCATCGAATTATGAGGAACTTGTAAATGACATGTTGAAGAGTTACCATGCGCTTGGGGCTCGGATGTCACTCAAAATCCATTATTTCCATTCACATCTTGATTTCTTCCCAACAAATCTTGGCGCGGTCAGTGATGAGCAGGGGGAACGTTTCCACCAGGACATTGCCACCATGGAAACCCGATACCAAGGACGATTCAGTCCCAACATGATAGGGACCTATTACTGGACGCTACAACGTGAAAGTAGCTGCTCCTACAAACGAAAGAGCAAACTACAGAAAACACTTCTGATGTACTATGGAGCAGGGTGAGTACTTTTGTGTGTAGGTATAGTTTTGATCATATGTATATTTAATACCAATTTGAGATCTTGACTGTTCTTCTGAAGAACAGTCTAGATCTGACTGCTCTTCGAACTAGCGCATCTTTCTCTCAAAAAAAATCTCGTTGTGTTCCAAAATACATATATATAAATATATATATATATATATATATATATATTATATATATATATATTATATATATATATATATATACTATATATATATATATATATATATATAAAGTCAAAATTTACTGTGATTTGGCATATTTTCGGATATTTCCAAGATGTGGCACATTTTCGGATATATTTGGAACATAATTTAAGTATATTTTTTGCCAGATATGTACATTAGGTCCTAATAAATCCGCAGGCACCACCATAATTTAGTTAAGAGTAATATATATTAGCGTAGGGGGATTGTTTCGATTAATTATATAATTATATATACGTATATAGTATACTTATAATAGCTATTACAATTTAAAATGCCGATATTTCAAAAACTAGACGTGCTAGAGAAAAAGCAATGCCATTTTTGAAATCAGCAGCGATAATGATTTCCAACCCACACACAATGAACTCAGAACCATTTTTGGTGTCGACCAGTGTTAGCGTTAACTAAATAAATAACCTCATCAAGCGGGAAAACTACCCGATTGATGATGTTATATATTTGGTTAACGCTAATTTAGGCATAGTTCTAATTTATTTATCAGAAAACGAAATATATAAAGGAAAACCTAATCAAATTCCGCTTCTTTTAATATATTTCATGTAAAAAGTTTGCACGCAAAATATTAAATGGCGAAGAGTTGAGTGAATATCAAGTTCATGCATATTTCTAATGAGTTTCACAATGGCATTTCTTTAGTGTATTTTACAGTTTTTTATTTGATAATATTATAGAGCAATCATTTACGAAGATAACAGTGTATCATTTATACTGATAAACCATAGTCTACTGTATTCATGGAACACTTTTTTACTTGCCGATCCAATTATGATGCAATTTTTTTAGTTAACGCTAATTTATGTATGGTTCTAATTCATTTATCAGAAAAAGAAATATACCAATGGAAAGCTAATGCAAATCTGCTTCTAGTGATATGTTTCATCTAAAATGTTTTCTCGCAGAATATTAAATGGCGAAGAGCTTAAGTGAATATTATATTGATGCATATTTCTCCACTCTCTCATAATGTCATTTCTTTAATGTATTTTACTGTTTGTTATTTGATAATATTATAGAACAAACATTTTCGAAGATAACGGTATACCATTTATACTGGTAAACCACAGGAAGGGAAATGGGGATGATGTTCGAAAATGTCAGGAATCGCAAAACTGGCCTCCACTGGGCATGGGCGGGATGGCGCCGGGCACGAGTAGCAAGTCCAGTATAGAGTAGTCTTTGGCCTTTGCCTTATCAACATTTACAGAAGGGTGCGCATGAACACCAGTCGAGACATTACGCAAGCTTGGATCTGAGGAGAAGAGGTTCCTTTCTTTGAGATATTTCACAACTGTGAGCGTGTCCTTCATGTCGCGTGCTTGTCTTACATCTGTCTTGGTATATCATAACTCAGCACCTCGAGAGATACTGGTACCAGTACTGACAATGTCTTACTAGTTTGGGAATTATTCTTGATGATGTGAAATTTACATCATGCAAATATTATTTGAGGATACATAAATACACAGTAAATATAACTTTTCAGAAAGATAGGGTTAATCAAACAAACCTCTAACCTCCCTGTCATATCTGCTTCACATAGCCTAAATACAATAATTCATGTAGCGTTCTGATTATAAATCACACTGTCAGTTGTTAATATTTATAACATGAGGGGAACATTTATTTGGCTATGGTTCAACTTCTTCCATCCCAGAACCATCACTCGTGACTCCCCTCAAAATATATATCTTGTCTTTAGTAAGCTTTATGTTATTACCCTGCAACAAAGTCATGAATTTTTTTGTTTGATTAACATGATTCTAACTGTAAATAAGACCCCTTACCCTTATATGATGACTTTTGTGCACTGAAGTTCTGAACTACCGGCTTGTTTACACTGCACGTGCTGTTGACTAACTTGGCTTGGTGTTTACGGCGATGATTTCTTCGGCTCTATGCCGTGGCTCCACTAGCCAGTTATTTTTTCTTTAATTTTTTCTCCATAGGTATTTATGCTCTGGAATTCATCATGTTTTAACCAAATGAAATTAAATTAAGAAGAGAGGAGCCGAAGTATGATGATACTGTCAACTCCTAGAATGCAGAAGAAGCATTTCTCTATTTGCACATTTTATAATTGTTTCCACCGCTTAGTTTCCTTAGGACTTTTGATATGATGTAAAGGACATATTCACGAGACTAAAGCAATTGAAATAATTTATGTTGTAATTAGTGAGAGGTCTTGACCGTAAAATGACTGGACTAGATGTCGTATCAAAAAAGCCGTGGATGCTGTTTTTTCTTCGTAGCTCCCCTCTTAATTCCCTGATGATTTTGACTAGAGCTGCGGGCTCTAATTGCTGCAGGTCTTCATAATCATCATCATCGGCAGTGAGAAAATATGTGAAGGCAGTATCTGAAGGCTCATTCTCAACCTAGGGTGGGTGTGCAACTGCTTCCTGGAAGACCACGGGGGCCGAGATCCCCACAGCCTCGCGTAGAACACTGACTTGACAGCAGTCGAGTGTTGTGTTGGTGTCGAGACAGCTGTTATGGGCGATGTTGGGGCAGTCACCTCCTGAACATTCAGCAACTGATTTAGAGGTAGCTGTCTTGCCACAGACTGCACACCATCGACCAGGTGCGTATCCAGGTAGGCCTCGGGGCCGAGCGAAGAGGCGGTGGTGACTTACATCACAAGGCATAGTCGCAGCGATCAGGTGATGTGATGACTGACACGGTGCACTGAAAGTCGCGCGTGGTGGTGTGAGGCAGTGCAAATCACGAGTGGTGGTAGTGGAGGTAGTGATTGGTGGTGGTGACGTGCAGTGGTGCTTATCAGACAAGGAAGGAGGGAGGGAGGGGGAGGGATTACTGTCTTTGCAAACGGGAGGCTGGATGGTGTAATCTCACCCAGAGTTGAGTTCTCTCTGCAAATCCTCCAGGAAGCTTGGGCAGTACCAAAGTGGAAACATACGGAGGAAAAAAATGGGGAAAAAAAACAGCGATGGCAGATAAATCAAAAGTGGTGGGTGGGTGTGTGGGTGGAGAGCTTTGGGTCACTGTATCGGGGTTGATAGGTAACTATCGGGGTTGACAGGTGACGTCCGGGCATAAGTTGAAAGATTTGAAGGAGAGAGAGTGGCAGTTGACTTATTCGTGTAGGTAAAACCTCATTATATATGTCTTTTGTTATTGTTTGTATGATATTTTTTATCCCCTGTGTGATCAGAAGATCGTTACCGACATATGATCAACTCTGCGCAATGAAGTGGCTCAGGTTTCCTAAGGAAAAGCTTGAATTTGTCAGGAGCTATAATACACTGTGACGGAGCCTGCACTGCAAACTGCAAATATTAATATTTTAAATCATAATAAAAAAAATGCTCAAATTTTGATAAATATGTTCCATAGTTCTACTTTTTTTTCCACAATCAAAAACCACACTTTTAACTAGAATTCGCCAAAAACATTGATCTATCTGGATAATAATTTTGATAATATTTAACAAGGGGGTAATTTTAACTCTTAGTGTCATTTCCCTATTTATGCTTTTTTTTCAGTAGTCATGATGTTTACTTCCAACACAGTGATTTTCACAAAAAAAACCCTGACTTTTAAAAAATATATGATTTAAAAGTAGAGAAAATTTTTAAACTGGAATAAAAAGCATTGGATTGTGTGGAATGATTTTTTTGAAAAATTATAAATAGGTTTTTTTAGAATTGTACAATGCACTTTTCCATAAAAACAAAAAAAATCAAAGAAAAGCATAAAGGCAAACCATACATTAACACCTAAAAAATTAAAAAACAACGGAATAAACTAAAAAAGCATATGAAAAAGGGCCTTTAAAATAAAAAAATTTTTTTAAATCTTTTAGAAAAAAATTGACGGCAACAATAAAAACAACAAAAAAAAATTATTAAAAAAAAACTAGATTTCAGATCTGCGGGGGCCCTAAAAAATATGGGACAATCAACAACCTAGTGGTAAAAATAAAACTGGATTCCCCTACTTTTCTTGTCAATGGCGATACTCATGATAACAAAATGTGGCTGGGGTCATTTAATTATCATTTCACAGTATAGTAGCACACTTTTTAAATAACTTAAAGATACAAAGAGCATTTCATATATTTTTCAAAACCACTCCCTTTTCTTTTTTTTAAAAAACCTACAACCAGCTGAAATAAAATCAAAATTGAAATATGAAATTTACTCCCCCGCCAGATAAAAAAAATATAAAAATAAAAAAAGAATGCTCTGAAATTTTCACCATTTCTATATTCATTATAAATAAATCTTTCAAGAGGGTCCCTTTCCAGATCGAATGAAATTGCCGAATTGCCCTTTTTTTAAAGAAAGGTGAAAATTTTACTGAAAAATTATGCCCAAATAAAATATTGCCAACTTAGTAAAATTTTTTTAAAAAAAGAAATGGAATGAATTTAAGGGGTTCCCTCTCAAAACCCAATTTAATAAAACTAAACGGTTTCCCCGTCCCCAGTTTTCACGAATTAGCATCTACTATCTGTCGAACTTACAAAGCACGGAAAAATAAAATGTACAAATAACAGTTTTTGTGACCTCACAAAGCATTTGACACTTTCCACACAATCTTATTACACAAATTATCTACATTATACGTGGTAATGCTCACAACGGGTTCCAAAAGTTTTTTAAGTCATAGAAAGAAATATCCATCATATAAAATACAACATCTCCTATAATGACACACATGTGGAGTACCCCGGGTTTTCTTTCTTGGTCCTGTACTTTTTTTAATAACAAAAATGACATCATTGTACCAGTAAAAATAAATGAAATTTTTTCGTGATATCCACAATTTTTCTTTAAGGCCACAATCTTAAAAATTTAAAATTACATTAAATGAAGAATTAAATAAAATTTCAAATTGGTAAGACAACAAATTTAAATTTTAAATATTAATAAAACTTTCTTTATGGTTTTTCCCGTCCCTATACTCAGCCTTTCCACACAAAAAAAGTAAAAATCTATCATTACATGAGGTTTTCGAATTTAAATTTTGGGGGTATTAATTATATAAGTTGAAATTTTAAAGAAATATTGATATGGTGAAAACTAGGATATGTTATACAAGGATACTTTTCAGACTAAGGGACTATTTGAATGCAAAATGTTTACACAAGTTTTTTTTTACCCTAATTATCCACATCTTTTATATTGTTCATCTTATGGGAGGTGCCTATAAACCTTAGGGGCCATAAAACCTTTTTTGCAGCCTCTTTATTTCCAAAAAAATTGTTACGTTTTGTTTTTTTAAAAAAACGTTATGACCATACCATCATATTTTCCGAGACTTCAAATTATTAAAGCTTCTGTATCATACTCCCTTTAAACCAACTTTTTTTACAAAATCCTACCTCTTTTCCCTTTTGACCTTGGCTTTAGAGCAAAACCTTACAATGTAACCCGAAGACCACAGGGTTTTTTGTATACCCTTGTGCAGGAATCACATGCACCAGAGATCTTGTCAGAGGAACTAAAAACTGGGAAAAACTTACCAGAAAATTTTATTATTGATGAAAACTTAAAATCTTTTAAAAGTAACTTGATAAAAAGCAGCTTGACAAATACAAAAAATGTATAAACTCTTTAAACCTAAAAGTTATATTGTGTATTTTAAATTTTACCCTTATGTTTTTTTTTTTTCTTATTGGCCATTGCCATTTTTCCAAAAAGATGGATATTTTTTTTTTTTTTTTTTTTTTTTTTTTTTTTTCGTTTTTTTTGTTTATGGTTTTTAAGATTTTTTTTTTTTATGCATTTAAAATGATTTGGTTTATATTTTAAATTTCCTATTATCTCCATAAATGTAATTTTCAAAATGGCTTTACCTCCCCCTTTCAGTTATATTATTATAGCTTTCAGTCCATAAAAGCTTTGGGTTTTTGAACCTGGCTTTTTCATATCTGTATATGTTATATATACAAAAATACTGCCCAAAAAAATATTAAAATCAAAAAATTTTCTCTCCTCTCTCTCTTTTCTCTCCTTTCTCTTCTCTCTCTCTCTCTCTCTCTCTCTTTTCCCCCTCTCTCCCCTTTTCTCTCTCCTCTCCCCTCTCTCTCCCCTCTCCTCTCTTTTTCTGGTTTTATACCTTTCGCTCACTCCCCCTTTTTCTGAGGAAATAAAACTGGCAACTTCCAGAACATTTTTAAGATGAAAATTTAAAACTTTAAACTAACTTTTTTTTAAAAAAACTTTAAAATCTAAAATGTAAAAACTCTTTACAACCATAAAAGTTAAAAAATTTTTTTTTTGAAATTTCACCGTTATGTTTTTTTTTTTTTTATTATTGGCCATTGCAATTTTTCCAAAAGATAGGTAGTTTTTTTTTTTTTTTTTTTTTTTTTTTTTTTTGTTTTTTCGTTTTTTTTTTTTATGGGTTTTTAAAAATTTTTTTTTTTTTTTGCTTTAAAATGATTTTTTTACTATTGTTTCTTCCATATTATCATCCTAAAATGTTATATTTTCAAATGGTTGACCCAATCCCTTTCTATTTATTTTGTATTTAGCTTTCAGGGGCCCATAAAAAATTCGGCTTATTGAACCTGGTTTACACTACTGTAAAAATTTTTCTATAACAAAACTACTGGCCAAATAAAAATCAATATCAACTCTCTCTCCTTTTCTCTTCTCTCTCTCTCTCCTCTCTCTCTCTCCTCTCTTCTCTCTCTCCTCTCTCTCTCTCTCTCTCTCTCTCTCTCTCCTCCTTTTTTTTTTCTTTTTTCTCTCCATCTTCTCCTCTCTCTCTCTCTTTTTTTCTTTCTTTCCTCTCTCCTCTCTCTCTCTCTCTCTCTCCTCTCTCTTTTCCCCCTCTCTCTCTCTCTCTCTTTATTTTTTTTTTTCCTCTCTCTCTCTCCTCTCTTCTCTCTTCTCCTCTCTCTCCCTTTTCTACTCTTTTTTATTTTTTCTTTCTCTCTCTCCTCTCTCTCTTCTCTCCCTCTCTCTTCTCCCCTCTTTTTCTCTCTCTCTCTCTCTCTCTCCCTCTCTTCCAAAAGGGTTTTTTTTTTGTTTTTTTTTTCCCCCCACAAAAAAAAAAAAAAAAAAAATTTTTAAAAAACCCCCCCTTTTTTTTTTTCCCCCCCCCTTTTTTTTTTTTTTTTTTTTACCCCTTTTTTTTTTTTTTTTTTTTTTTCCCCCCCCCCCGGGGGGGGGGTTTTTTTTTTTTTTAAAAAAAAAAAAAAAAAAAAAAAAAACCCCCCCCCCCCCCCCCTTTTTTTTTTTTTGGGGGGGGGGCCCCCCAAACCCCCCCCCCCTTTTTTTTAAAAAAAAAAAAATTTTTTTTTTTTTTTTTTTTTTTACCCCCTTTTTTTTTTGCCCCCCCCCCCCCCCCCCCCCCCCCCCCCCCCCCCCCCCCTTTTTTTTTTTTTTTTTTTTTTTTTTTTTTCCTTTTTTTTTTTTTTTTTAAAAAAAATTTTTTTTTTTTTTTTTTTTAAAAAAAAATTTTTTTTCCCCCCTTTTTTTTCCCCCCCCCCCCCCCCCCTTTTTTTTTTTTAAAACCCCCCCCCCCAAAAAAAATTTTTGAAAAAAAAAGGGGGGAAAAAAACCCCCCGGAAATTTTGAAAGAAAAGATTTGGAAAAAAGAATTTTTTTAGTTTTGGATGGTTCATTTGAGCAAAAAAAGAAAAGAAGGACCGAAAAAAATTTTGAAAAAAACCCCCCCAAAGAAAAGGGGGGGAGGAAAAGTGAGGGGGGTTTTTTTTAAAAAGGCCGGGGGGACAAAAGAGGGAAGGAGAGGAATTTTTTACGATTTGCCGAACCCCCCCAAAAAAAAAAACGAAGTTGAGGAGGGAGAAAAAATAGGGGAAAGGGATGGAAAAGAAAGAGGAAGACCAGCAGGAAAAAGAGGGAGAGCAAGGGGGTGAGGGGGGGGGGGGGGGTGGGGGGGGGTGGGGGGGGGGGGGGGGGGGGGGGAAGGGGGGAAGGGGGGGGAAAAATGAAAAGGTTTTTAGGTGGGGGGTTTTTTATTTTGTTTAAGTTTTTTTAAATGGGAAAAAGGGAAAACCCCAAAAAAAAAACCCCCCCCCGAAAAGGGCCCCCAAACCCTTTTAAAAAAAAGGGAAAGAACCCCCGGGGGCCGGGGGGGCCAGACCCCCGCCCCCAGGGTGGAAATCCCCCGGCCGGAAAAAACCCCCCGAGAAAGGAGACCAGAGGTTTTGGAAGGAAACCCCCGCAAGAAAGATTTTAAAAGAAGGGGAGCGGGGGGGGGGGGAAAGTGGGAAAAAAGTATTGAAAAAAAAAGGGGAAAAGGAAAAAAAATGGGGGAAGGGAAAAGGGAGAGAAGAAAAAAAGAAAGGGGGGAGGGAAAGGGAGAGAAGAAGAAAAAGTAGGAGGGGAGAAAAAGGGGGGAAAAAGAGGGGGGAAAAAAGAGAGAGAGAGAAAAAGAAGAGAGAGAGAGAGAGAAAGAGAGAGAGAGAGGAGAGGAGAGAGAGAGGAGGAGAGAGAGGAGGGGGGGGGGGAAAAAAAAAAGGGAAAAAAAAGGGGGTTTTTTAAATTTTAAACACCCCCCCCCTGGAAACATTCCCCATTTTTTTATCCCCCCTTAAACCAAAACCCTGTTTATTACTACCCCCTGTACCTTTTCCCAAAAAAATTTTTACAAATGGGGCCCACCCCCCTAAACCCCAAAAATTTTTAGGCCACCCGGGGGGGCCCCGCCCCCCACAACCCCCACCCTTACCACCGGGGCCCCAAAAATGCAGGCCCCCCCAAAAATTTTCCCCCACCTCTGCGGCATCTTTTTCCCCCCCCTTTTTTTAACCCCTAACTCCTTCACGCCGGATTGTATCTTAAAATACAACCCCATGGGGTGAATTGGTTCAGGAAGCGTGCCATATGCCCCTAAGCCGAAGTTGGCGTGAGGGCTATGCCAGGCCTCGATTTAAATCCAAGGGCAATCGCTGATTTACCGTTCATCCCAGTATAACCATGTTCTGCGAAAAAAACCCTTATTACACAAGGCTCCATTCGCCTCTCAAGTCCCCCATTTGCGTCCATGTCTCAAACCATTGAGTAAGACAGTGATCACAAGCAATTTTAAATCCGGATCTTTGTCCTCCGGGCAGGTACCGCAACGCTAAAAAACCCTGCGAGCGATTCATAACACCTTGGGCTAGCTAATCCCCCGTAAAGATTTTTGAAGCGACCCGCCTCATTTGGGGGCTGCGCTAAAACCCAAAGGGATGTAACACTTGCCAAGTACAATGTCCGCCCCACGCTGAACAGACTCTATTTCATCTAGTAAGCCTCCAACCCCCCGGCCTTGGTCTTGAGCCAGGGAACCCTTTAAATCCCCCAAAACCTTTACCTCCTCGTCAGCGCCCGGAAGCCTCACAAGGAACTCCAGCACTCGAAAAAAATTACTGCACATCGGCAAACAAGATCAGTGATCTTGGGGGTTGCCGAGGGGTTCTCCACAATCACTTTGATCTACAACTGTGCCCAATACCCAGTCCATACATGTGTTGAAAACTGCTGGGGCAAGG
>JACEEZ010019499.1:97500-102044 GCA_016584305.1 Chionoecetes opilio | reverse complement strand
TCAACCAGGGGGGAGATGACGAGACGGTGAAGGGTGTGTGTGAGTGGTAGTAGTAGTATGTAGTAGTAGTAGTAGTAGTAGTAGTAGTAGTAGTAGTAGTAGTAGTAGTAGTAGTCCTAGTAGTAATAGTAGTAGCAGTAGTAGTAGTAATATTAGTAGTAGTAATATTACTACTACTACTAGTAGTAGTAGTAGTAGTAGTAGTTAGTAGTAGTAATAGTAGTCATCATCATCATCATCATCATCATCATCATCTTTATTGCATAACATACAAGGAGTTGTATATTACATATCACAACAAAAAATGTATCATGAATTTAAAGGAAGTGGAACTCCTCTCATATTTTTATGGTTCTGAACCCAAGTAATTCTTGCTAAAATTACATCCATGCTATTATCTAAAAAAGTTATTTTATAAATTCTGAATAGAAAACTTAAAAAAGATTTAAAAGACATACCCTAAAAAAAAAAAGATTTGTTCAAAATATATACAGAATAATTTGTTTTGCTTAGATATCTAAAATACCTAGCTTGAACTGTTGTTACATGATGTTTTAATAAAAGCATGTTACACTCTTTGACAATACTGTGATTACTGGTTAAAAATGGACATCCTAAAATTTTCTTGAAGTAATCGTCCAGACCCATTTTTTTTTTGCCTAATTATGTTGAATGTACATTCAAAACACCTAATCCACCAAAAATAATTGATTTCCAGGCCTTATTTCAGTAAAAACACGACTTTTGTAAAAAGCACACGAAAAAAAAAATCTTCCCTCCAACAGGGCTCCGACTGTTATTGATGACGTCAGAAGAGTGACGCCCGCAGAGGCTCCAATGTAAACATCTGTCTGACACCTGTCGGCAAATGTTATGATGAGCGATTGTACTTCGGTGTCAGACAGTGAATCTGTCGCTGTGACAGATCTAGAGTACGATGCTCAATCTGAGACCGAAAGAAATGACGCTGGTCGCATATATGAGGAAAACGAACATCAGATTGTCATGGGATCTCAACCCTATATGTTTGAGCCCGAGTACGAGGTGGATGAACAGGTGTTAGCAGAGCCTGAGGTTCAGCAGGAGGACCTGGCACTTCTCCAAAACATGGATTGGTAAATAAGGTTAAACCATGTGTGTCTGGGAATCACAATGAAGGTACTTTCGAGAAAATCCTATGGTTAGTTTTGGAGCTACAGTCAAACGTCATTACTCGGAAACCACATACTAGCATTAACTACAGCATAGAGTTGGAAAATATGCGGGCGGGAAGGCAGAAAGTGTGACAGCCACACCACCACAGGGGCTCTCACCACAGGGCACGCCCACTCCACAACTGAGTCACTGTCTTACGGGGGGCGCCGCCCTTGTCCAGCTCACCCGTGTAAGCTCACCTCACACTCGTCGTCCCAACCCACACACTGGGTAACCGACTAGCCGCGCTGCACACTCTCACCCAGTCTTTCACCCGCTGTGTACCGTCGCTACACACCGTTTCTCAACACAACTGGCTCACCCCAACACACTATCGGCGTGTATCACCCTACACACGCCACTCCTTTCCGTGTGCAAACTTTACTCGAAAGGCACAGCTGTCTTGCTGCACCCATAAAGGATGCATGCATGTGGCATATCGCAAAAAAAATCTATCAGAAACACTCAAATATCTTCAAGTACTATATTTATCTCTGTGTTTTCGTGCCTCTAATCAGCGCGGGAAGAGGAGCCTCCCTTTTGCTACGTCATCGAGCCTGAGCGCATCGTCTGCAAACCTTGAGGAGTGTTTTGAGAACTCGGGGAATTTGCAGATTTTGATTGCGGATTATTTAAAAACGGCTGACTGGATACAAAAAGTGACGACGTATTGTTGATATACTCATTAATGGCTATGATTTGATTGCATTAAATCAGGTATGATGAAATGGTCTGGACGATTACTTTAAGTGCATTTGTATAAGCTATCTCAAATGTTTTAAATATATAACTCGAGTTAATCTTACATAAATTACACATTTGAAGACCATAGATAGGAATACTGTATGACTTGAATAGAAAAAGTAATGCTTTTGAATTGACTACCTTAACCCGTATAGCGCGGCTATGCCCATTTGGTCACTCACTAAGAAAACGCGAGTATGCCCAATTGGGCGGCCGCCAAATTCCAAAAGATGGGCAAATTTTTCGGTCGGTGAAATCTGGCAACTCTACTTTACCTGAAAATGACCCAGGGGTTACACATTGGCTCAGTGACCCAGTGACCAGCATGGAAGGTGAAGATGCTGACAGGTCTCTCCCTATCGCGGGCAGAGAGATTAGAGAGGAAGACCCTTGCAGCCTGTTTTCTGTGAACGAGCTGTACCATGGATTCCATAAACCTCAACGCTCTTCATTTTGCAAGTACAATCATAAAATAACCACAAGACTTTAGCAAAAAAAAAAATTTTTAGCTGTTGCACAAATATATGGCGAATATATTGATAGTACATCAATTGATAGATTCAAGTTAGTTTAGCGACTGTAAGAATTCTGGCTAAAGTCCCGCGTACACAGAGATATTGTCACACAGGTATCCGCAGCTTACGGGTTAAACTTACGCAAGACAGTGTTAAATTTACTGTAAAAACTTTGAAGCCTTTCCTCTACATCTATTTTATCACAAAAACTGAATGACAAATAATGTCCTAAATACTTGTAATTTTCCACGATTTTATAGTGACTTATATTTCCCTTCATCTTACAGTTCTTCTTATTTACATCATGTAAGACCATACATTTAGATTTTTAATGATTTACCTCTAGTTTCAAACTTTTAATTTTACTTTCAAATATATCTAATAATGTTTCTAAGCTATTATGAGAGTGAGCAAGTAAAACTATGTCATCAGCATACGCTATAATGTTAATTCTAAATTATCCATATTTAATCCTACGTCAAGTTTGGATATGTCCCTGAGAAGATCATCAATATATAATCTAAATAGTAATGGCGACAAAATTCCTCCTTGTCTTACACCAGTATCGATTTCTGTATAAGATCCTTGAAAACCATTCCATATAATGCTGGCACTCTGATTTCTCAAATAATTCATTAAAAATAAAACAAAGTCAGGAGATATGTTCCTATCTATAACATATTACCTAAAATAAAATTATTTACCTTATCAAAAGCTTTGGATAAATCCATAAATGCTTCAAATGCTTTAGCATTATTTTTTGTAGAAGAATGAACAGTTTCTTTTAGAAGGAAACAAGCATCATTGGTTGACATGTTTGCACAAAAACCCAACTGTTTATGGCTAAAATCAAGTTTTTCCTCTAAAATGTCCATTATGTGCATTTCAAATAATTTCAATATAATACATGATAACTGCATTACTGGTCGATAATTGTTTGAATCACCGATATTTCCCTTTGTATCTTTTATTATAGGATTTATATCACCCCTAAACAAATGTGAAGAGATATAACAGTGGCTATAACATGCATTCATAAACACACAAATATTTGCAGGTAATTGTTTGGATGCATTATGTAAGAGTAGAGAATGGATGCCATCCTGAACCACCCCTATATTTAGTCTCTTTATGTAGTAATGTAATCTTTCAGCAGAAATAACAACATGAAATTTATTCATCCTATTCCAAGTATCTTTCAGTTTATCAAGTAAACATTGTTCTTCATTTGTGTAGGAAACATTCTCTTTATTAAAATATTTGTTATGGAAACAATCAATACTCTTTTTAGTCATTTTCTCCATCGATTATATTTGAGGACTTTTGTTTTTTTACTTTTCTTTTTAATTTCTTTCCAGAACACTATCATATCCTTTGATTCATATTTCTGTTGTATAGATATCGATCTCTCAAGGATTTCATTTTTTCTACAATTAGAAAGTGCTTCTTTGAACAATTTTCTACTTGTTTTCATTTTTGTGAAAGTAGTAGAAGTAGTAGTAGTAGTAGTCATTGAGGTATTATAGGTGGAGACGCCTGATCCTCGCGGGTACCTGGAACTGTCGCCGATAGGAACACTCGCCGACGTCAACGAGTTTTCTTTTTTTTCAAGTCGGCGAGTGTTCCCATTACCCATGTTTCTGCATTCATGGATTAAATATCAACAATAGCCTGAGTAGTAGCTAGGCTAGGTTATGTAGTTAGGTTAGGTTAGGTTAGATTCCTTTTCATACATTACAAGTTGATCTGTCGCCGAAAATGTACACGTCGGCGAGTGTTCCAATGTCGGCGAGAGTTCTGGATTGGTGTTTCGGCTAGAGTTCCCATCGGTAAGAGTTCCATAAACCGCCGCGCGGTCTGTGTTGTCTGGTGAAGCCACCGCTCTCCCCTGTCCGCCATACCGTTGTGGGCAATGTCACGCACTGGCTGTTTGAGATACCCACTCCTTCTTTTCACTTTTTACACTGTTTGCACTCAAAGATATCACGGTGTGTGATATCAACGGTTCAAGTTTGCGATGTACTGTCAACTCATGTTGCGTGAATTGATGCGCAACGGGAGTGTCCACACTACACCCTGGCCAGTTGCGCA
>JACEEZ010019499.1:57500-95000 GCA_016584305.1 Chionoecetes opilio | reverse complement strand
ACACACACACACACACACACACACACACACACACACACACACACACACACACACACACACACACACACACACACACACACACACACACACACATGCCATCCATCTTTGTTATTGAAACAAATCAAATAATTGTACTCATAATCGTGAGGAAACTATGATCATTGTTACATATACAATAATAAGTGTACAGCACTTGCACATATAATTACTACTATTATTTTAACTACATAAGAGCATTGCGTATAGTGTACCTATTAAGAGGATTTTTTCTACCAACATTTATTACGCTACACTTCTCAATATTAAATTCCTTCTGTCACCTAACTACCCACTCGCTTAACTTATCTAATTCTCCCTGCAAAACGGTTACATCAGATTGTGACCTGATAATTCTACCTATCTTATCATCATCAGCAAACTTGCTGATATCAATGCTCATTCCACTGTGTTAGTCGTTGATGCAAATATAAAATAGTAGTGGCCCTAAATTACTATAATATTATTATTAATGTAAACCCTACGAACACAATCGCTAGCACGTATACTACTATTATTACAGCTATCACCATCACCCCCACCACTATTACTACTATCAGTAACACAACGATCAACCCAGTGATGCAGTAGTTATCACACTTTTCTAACAATGTAATTTTCTTGGTTTATCAAATACATACACGTTTGTTTGAAGCATATTTTTTGAAATCAACACATGAATAACTTACTGGTGAAATGTAATGGATGGGTCAGATTTTGTGTTCGCTCTTGCATTGCACCCAAATGCAACACAACTACTCACCATAGCAGAACACAAAAGGAGCGACACTCCTGTCTTTACTTGTTACTCACTAGGTCAATACTAAATGAAGACTGAGAGAGTATGTGTGGACGTGTAGAAGAGATTTGCCCTGAGTAAGCATAGCCCAACCCTTAAACATATATACCACTACCTAGTAATTTCCTGACCTCACACCTTTGACCTTACCAACTCACCTTTAACAACGAAGCCACCGTGCCACCTATGGATGTATTATGGTAGATGGTATGGTAGTATACTCCCATACTACCTACATGGTGCCACCCCAACGTAGCAAACCGTATACCCACAAACCCGAGAGACCTGCATATATTGATATGACCATGTTATGAGATCAGTCTCATTTTCATCATGATAATAATAACGGGAAAGAAAGCCATATATGTGCACCATATAATGGACCGACATTACTCCCAAAAATCTACTCCCAATAATGTTTCTCTACTTGACAGTAGAGTTGTGAGCTCCCTTAGCCCACAACGAGATGGCTGACTGACAGTTTACTGGCCTCAACCCGCGCGGCTCAGGGCGTCTGCACCCATACTACATCCATGATAATAGTAGTAGTAGTAGTAGTAGTAGTAGTGGTAGCAGTAGTAGTAGTAGTAGTAGTAGTAGTAGTAGTAGTAGTAGTAGCAGTAGTAGTAGTAGTAGTAGTAGTAGTAGTAGTAGTAGTAGTAGTAGTAGTAGTATAGTAGTGAAGGAGGAAGGAGGACGAGGAGAACAATGGCAGCAAGTATACGCCAATGAGAAAGAATAATAATAAATAGGTGAGGGCAACAGATCATGATAAAGCTGAGGCAGAAGAGTAAGAAGATGAGAAAGAGGAGGAGTAGGAAAAACATGCGGAGAAAAAGGAGTACAGGGAGAAAAATTGACACGGGACAAAAAATACCAAAAGCAGAACGACGAAAAACACTGATATGAACGAAGAAAGGGGAAAATAAGAAAATATAGGAAGTTCCTTAAAAAAATTATGAAAACTTTTCCTCTGAATTTTTCGTCTTTTTTCTCTTCTTAATCCTTTTAACTATTTTTCCTGCTGTCTCCGCTTTTCATACGAACGCCAAGTTGGCCCTGTAAATGAGCACTAAGGCCAGCTAAAGGGCTGGGTTAAGCAGGTGAGGGGAGGTAGGGGGGAGTGAAGGGAGGGGGATATGCCAGTTCAAACACACCAGTAGCAAATATATATACAAAAAATGCAGACTTTCTCTTTAGCAAATATGTCTGTCTTATCGGCTGTCTATATCTATGTTGTTTTTATCTCCTTTCTCATTACGTGTTGTTTCATCTTTCTATATTACATCAACTTATTTCTCTCATCTCTGTTTTCTAGGTAAATGAGAGAGATACAAAAGAAAGAGAGAGAGTTTGATAATGACTTGATTAATTGTGCACCCATATGTTTCCATGTTTATACACTAATAGGTTTGCATTTCTACTAATCACCTCAAAATTACCGTATTTACCTTTGCCTTGTTGACCCTCAATTCACAAGAAGTGGGAACATACCAAAATGTACATCACCAAGGATTACTTAATGAGGGAGAATGTGATGGGTCTCCTCTTACCTTCATGGATTAATATGCTTCCTGTGTTTATTTTCAAGTTTGTAATGTAATTTTCTTGAAACTTGAAATATTAAATATTTATAAAACTCCCGCATAAATGCATCAATACTCCTCCACATTGTTTCTCATTAAATTTAAATATTTAGTTGAACAGTTTCCACATTCCCTAATATCAATGCAAGATCATCTCGAACACTTTCCCCACCACAGACAGCAAGGAGATGGGCCTGTAGTTTTTGAGGTCAGATCTGGAACTCCTCTTGTGTACAAGAACCACTCGAGCCTCCTTCCACACTGAAGGCCAGGTGTTTTCCTGCAGGCAGGCAGTGATGACTGTGGTGATAGGGACAGACAGCTCCCGGGCGCACTGTTTTAACAAAAGCGGGCTGACGTCATCAGGGCCAGTGGCTTTTTTGGTGTCGAGCCCTCGCAGAATGTGCTCGACCTGCGCCTGCGTCACCTCCACCTTGTGGACTGTCTCTCCACACTGCTGCTCCAGACGAGGCGGGGGCTGCCGGGGGGCCTCCACCTTCATCTTTGCAGAGAAGAGATTAGCGAGCAGCTGAGCCTTCTCCTTGCTGCTGACGGCCGCTGTGCCGTCCTGCTTGGTGAGGGGAGGAATTGAATCTTGGCGGCTGATTCCCTGTTTTTCCTTAATTAACCAGGGACCACCAAGTCTTGTTCCCCACGCCTGGGCCTCGTAGTTTACGGCGCAAGTCCTCTTCCCAATTTTTCATGGCCCATTTGCTGGACACCCCCATCCTCCTGCAGGCCGCTCGGTGAAGGTCCTTGTTGTGCCGAGTGGGGTTCCGCTTGTAGCGGAGCCAAGCTGAGTACCTGGCCTCGGCAGCAACACGGCAACGGTAGCCAAACCATGGTTGATCCGTGGGTTTGGTGGTGTAGTCGTGGTGTGGCACATGGCGTTTCTGAAGGGCCAGGAGGCGGGAAGTAAGGGCATGCGACATATTATACGCCAAGGTAAATTTATGCTAACGCAAGATAGTTACACCAACCTCTCGCCGCGCAGGGGGACGTGACGTCATGGAATATCCAGAGGGAGAGGAGGGGGGAAGAGAGACAGAGAACGATAATGAAGAATAATTATACCGTATCCGAATGTAAATTATTATTCGGCTTTGTACAAACAGTAGTGGTAATTAATTAAGAACTAAAGTTGAACCACTGTTTACCGTAGATAACACTATAGTCACCAGTCCCTCGACACTGCGCTAATGTCGCCAGGCACATTATATTACGAATTTTAGCATCACTACAGACTTTTATGTGCCACTGAAGACATGTAGTGTGATATACATAATATAAACTACTGTGCATGCCGCTGCAATGGCACATACAAGTCTGTAGTGATGCTAAAATTCACAATATATGGCGCCTGGCGACATTAGTGCAGTGGCAAGTGACTGGCGACTATAGTGTTATCTACGGTAGGTGGTACATGATAATTTATAATATATGATTTTTATTGTAAGTGAAGGTATGTACTACAATGATATGGAGAAAATAATTGTGATATTTATCTAACAGGAGAAGGAATATTAGCGCAGACAGTTTGGCTACACAGCTCTGCCGTGTTTTCTGTTCCTCATATTTCCCTCCACTCCCTCCTCTTCTCATACCTCCCCTGACTGAGAAGTCACTGTTAAGGTGACTGAGAAGTCACTGGGAAGGAGAGAGGGTTGGGGAGAGAAGGAGGGAGGGAGTATGGGAAACAAGGAAGGAGGGAGATGGGGTGAGGGAAGGAGGGAGGAAAGGGAAGGTGGAAGGGATGGAGGGGAGGGGGGAGAGAGAGCGAGAGAGAGCGAGAGAGAGCGAGAGAGAGAGAGAGAGAGCGAGAGAGAGAGAGAGAGAGAGAGGAGAGAGAGAGAGAGAGAGCGGAGAGAGAGAGAGAGGAGAGAGAGAGAGGAGAGAGAGAGAGAGAGAGAGAGAGAGAGAGAGAGAGAGAGAGAGAGAGAGAGAGAGAGAGAGAGAGAGAGAGAAGAGAGAGAGGAAGAGAGAGAGAGAGAGAGAGAGAGAGAAAGAGAGAGAAAGTCCTCTAAGTCCCTGCCAGTGGAAGCATCAGTCCCACAGGGCTCTGTGCTGGGGCCAGTCCTGTGGAACATCTACGTGGACGATCTTCTCCAGCAGCTGCCAGCAGTCTCGGCTTACGCTGATGATTGTACTCTCTTCTGCTCCTACCCGCGACATGACAGTGGGCGTGCTGCTGATGAGGTCAATCAGCAGCTGAGTGTTATACAGGAGTGGGGTACACGTTGGCAGGTGAACTTTGCTCCGGAGAAGACACAGGCAATGGTGGTTTCTCGGTCCCCCGCTGCCGGGCCAGAAGTGGAAGGGAGGCTGTGGTTTGGTGGCGTTCCTCTCCCACTACAGGAAGCCGACAAGGTTCTGTGAGTAGAGGTGGACCGAGAGCTAAGGTTTGACGGCCACATCAAACACATTGCAAAAAAAGGCTTCTCACAGGGTCTCTGCCCTGCGAAGGGTAACCAGCTTCCTCGAAAGGGGAGGGAAGCTCTTGCTCTATAAGGCCCAGATACGGCCTTACTTAGAGTACGCCGCCCTCTCCTGGATGTCGTGTGCAGCCTCGCACACTCGGAGGCTGGACAGCATCCAGCGTCGAGCCCTGCGACTGGTGGATGCTGCAGACCCCCCAGACCCCCCAAATCCACCAGCCCAGTTCGAGCCGGTGAGTCCTCGCGACTCACTGGAACACCGCAGGGATGTCGCGGCGCTTGTGGTATTCCACAAGGCACAGGTGCAGTGAGTGCCACACCTGGCTGGGTTACGACAGCCTCCGAGAGTCGCCACGCGAAGCACGAGAACGGTGCTTACCAGTGGTGATGCAGTGGAGGTGCCGCGTGCCCGTGCCAGCCAGCACCAACGCACTTTTGTGGGCCGCGTCTCCAGGATGTGGAACATTTTCACCGCCGCTGTCCCTCACATCCAGGAGATGAACACACAAGTGTAAAGTTGGGGGCCAATCGGTGGAGACTGTTGAAGCCCACCCCGCTGATGCTAGTGATACTATGACACTAGTGACAGCAACAGTGCCTCAACAAACACTTTAGTGATGCATATATGTATATAATGTTAGTTCTTATTTTTAGGTCCTTATATTTATGTGTAAATTGCCCTTAAGATAGGTAGCACACGACAGTGCACCTTTGGGCTTTAGTTATATGTATGTTTAAAAAAAAGAAGGAAAAAAAAAAAAGAGAGAGAGAGAGAGAGAGCGAGTGAGAGAGAGAGAGAGAGAGAGAGAGAGAGAGAGAGAGAGAGAGAGAGAGAGAGAGAGAGAGAGAGAGAGAGAGAGAGAGAGAGAGAGAGAGAGAGAGAGAGAGAGAGAGAGAAGAGAGAGAGAGAAGAGGGGAAAGGAAAAAAAAGAGAGAGAGAGAGAGAGTCTGTGGTGGGGAAAGTGTTCGAGAAGATCGTGGCAGAGGTAATCTGTCGTCACCTCAGCGACAACTACTTCCTCTCGGACCAACAGTTTAGGTTCAGACCTGGACGGTCCACCTCTGACCTGCTGATGCTCCTTATCCGAAACTGGCAGGACGCCCTTGATGACGGCTAGGACACTGTCGTGGTGACCCTTGACATAGCGGGTGCCTTTGACAGGGTGTAGCACGGAGGCTTTCTCGAAGAGCTCCAGGCAAAAGGCATCCAGGGTGACCTCCTGCTGCTCCTGGGGAACTAACTGCAGAGAAGAACCCTCCAGATTGTCGTTAACGGGCATGCCTCTGATTCCCTGCCAGTGGAAGCATCAGTCCCACAGGTCTCTGTGCTGGGTCCAGTCCTGTGGAACATCTACGTGGACGATCTTCTCCGGCATTCTCCGGGACGGCTTCTCCGGGTTACGACAGCTTCCGAGAGTCGCCACGCGAAGCACGAGAGCGGTGCTTACCAGTGGTGATGCAGTGGAGGTGCCACGTTCCCGTGCCAGCCAGCACCAACGCACCTTTGTGGGCCGCGTATCCAGGATGTGGAACATTTTCACGGCCGCTGTCCCTCACATCCAGGAAATGAACACACAAAGTGTAAAGTTGGCGGCCAATCGGTGGAGACTGTCGAAGCCCACCCCGCTGACGCTAGTGATACTGTGCCACTAGTGACAGCAACAGTGCCTCAACAAACACTTTAGTGATGCTTATATGTATATAATGGTAGTTATTTAGGTCTTTGTATTTATATGTATATAGCTATATTTACTTGCTCCTAAGAAAGGTAGCACACGACAGTGCACCTTTGGGCTTCATGTATATGTATGTTTAAATAAAAATTAAAAAAAGAGAGAGAGAGAGAGAGAGAGAGAGAGAGAGAGAGAGAGAGAGAGAGAGAGAGAGAGAGAGAGAGAGAGAGAGAGAGAGAGAGAGAAGAGAGAGAGAGAGAGAGAGAGAGCGATAGAGAGAGGAGAGAGAGAGAGAGAGAGAGAGAGAGAGAGAGAGAGAGAGGAGAGAGAGAGAGAGAGAAGAGAGAGAGAGGAGAGAGAGAGAAGAGAGAGAGAGAGAGAGAGAGAGAGAGAGAGAGAGAGAGAAGAGAGAGGAGAGAGAGAGAGGAGAGAGAAGAGAGAGGAGAGAGAGAGGAGAGAGAGAAGAGAGAGAAGAGAGAGGAGAGAGAGGATAGAGAAGAAAAGAGAGAGAGAGAGAAAGAGAGAGAGAGAAAGAGAGAGAGAAGAGAGAGAGAGAGAAGAGAGAGAGAGAAGAAGAGGAAGAGAGAAGAGAGAGAGAGAGAGAGAGAGAGGGGTTGGTATCAGAAGAATGAATTACAAGAATTAGATTAAACGAACAAAACTAAAAAAAATTATGCAATTAATAAACCTATATGAATAACATTTTTTTCATAATTTCCACGACAAAAAAGAGAACGATAATCAGGTGTGATATGACAAGAAAAAAAAATCAGGAAATAAAAAAATTATGAAGAAAAGAAGGAAGGGAAAGAGTGAAAGTCTGGCTTGCAACACAACACAGGAAAATCTGGGAAGGCATAAAGAGAAGGAAGGGAAGAGAGGGAGAGACGAGAGGAGGAGGAGGAGTCAGTGGAGAGGCGGAGGAAGGCAGCCTTGAAAAATCAGAGAAGTGAGAAGGACGGAGGAAGAACAGGAGGAGGAGGAGTAAGGCAATAAAGGGTGACACACTTAATAAAAAACACCTCCACCGTGGTGCAAGGTCGTAGATGGCCTCGCTGGCAGCAGGAAGCAATAGTAATGAAATATTGAGGCGGCGTGAGGCGGCTTTTAACAAGGAGTGTGGAAAAGCTGTCACATGAATACATTATTACTACCACCACCACCATCAACAACACCAACACCACCACCCGTTTTTTACATAAGACGGGATCTTCACCCAAGACCACAGGTGTCACAATAAAAAGCCAGCCTGCCCCACAAACAGCCGAAGTCCTGTTCGAAGTCCATCACAGCCCTCCAGAATGTGCAGGGCCGACCACTTGAAGCCCTCAAAGAAGAAATTGCCTACAGGCGTTATAAGCTATAACTTAAAAACAACAACATTACATTACATTACCCTCAACCACCACCACCACCACCCAAAGAGCAGCGTGAGTTCCTCCAGTCAGCTTCCTTTAATTGGAATAAGAACGAGTAGGATGTCGGTTTGTGACGCAAAGATCGGTTTTGTTGTAGAAGTACAAATTAGGATTACTTTACAGGCGGAGGATTAATCTGAGGTGGTTGCCGATTTGAGGTCAGAATAAAGATAGCTTATATTGGGGGTAAAAAAACATGTATTTGTGTTCGTTGATACAATATAACATCGTGGGCTAAAGAGGTGCTTGAGGTGATTCATAGCACAGTCCAGCTGGAACACACCTGAATGGCGTATCTTTAATCCTGCAACACTTCAATATTATGCCTTTTCACCCCCTACTATGGCTTAAGATACTGTAAGAGAGAAGTAACAAGATAACTTAATAAATACAACGTGACATAAACTTTTGAAAATTACCTTCTTGATTGATTATTTCCATTTCTTCTTAGGTCTTTGTTTATCCTACGTCTCCAAAAATATCGCTTTTCACATCTTGGTCCGTCATCCCTTCCTTCCATACAGTTATAGCGAAGACTGATGTCATATAAATAAAGAGAAAATGAGTAGATAAAATAACGTAACATTTGACAAGAAGATGAGGAAGAGAAAAGGAAGACAACATATAACAAAAAACAACAATATGTGACCTATCTCATCAGTTTTTGGTCGCCTACTATGATGTCACATAATCATCCCATTAACTATTGGACGCATATCATTACATTATCCATCATCAGTCATTTTAGTAAAGCTACGAGGCACTGGTATTGATAGGGACGACCTGACGTATTTCATTTGTATATATCTGTTTCATTTTGAGTTTGGACAGGTCACAGAGGGAAGGTAAGTGGAGGGAGTTGGGAGCCGTATGGGGAGGGTATATGTAAGGGAGGAGGCATCGCACCGCTCTAGGGAAATCAAAGGAAGTCATGAGGCGGTCAGGACAGCGAGGCTGCCAGAAACAGACCGAAAAAGGGACACTTGGGGCACTAAACCGATTTTGTAAGTCGTGAAATCCTCGCACTGTTTGATCTCATTCTAAATCATTCCTACATTTTGTATATTCAGTGTATTTGTTCTGCTCAGTTTTACTCGGCCGATTTAAGATTTAAGAATTTGTTTATGTAGTGTATTTCATCAATTTTGTTTATACACGATCCTGCATACTTTTTAGTTTTTTGCTATTCATTTAGGATGTATGACTCCATTTGCATATTCATCTGTTTCTTCAGTTAATTCCGCATATCTAACACTCTCTCTCTCTCTCTCTCTCTCTCTCTCTCTCTCTCTCTCTCTCTCTCTCTCTCTCTCTCTCTCTCTCTCTCTCTCTCTCTCTCTCTCTCTCTCTCTCTCTCTCTCTCCTTCTCTCTCTAAGGCAGGTGAGACCATTGGTGATTTAGAAGATCGCTGTAATTACCTAGAAGATTACAATATATGTAACAACGTGCCGGGATAGAGCAGAAGCCTGGCGGTGAAACGTGGGGGCAAACAGCCGAACAGGTGCAACAGTTGTTAGCCGTAAAGCTGCAGCTAACGAACCTGACGTTGGACCAAGCCCACCGGGTAGGACAGCGGACGGATCAGTGCGCCCGCCCCATTGTTGCTCGTTTCTTACGCTACGGCGACAGGGAGCTGGTCATGCGCAATGCAACAAAACTGCGAGGAATTAGGATATTCATCAACGACGACCTGTGCCCAGCGTCACAAGAGAAGAGGAGAACACAACTTCCCTTACTTACACAAGCCAGGAACGCGGGAAAGATCGCCTACTTTCGGCACACGAAGCTTATTGTTCGAGAAAAATTTGTTTCAGGGAGGTGGTGTCGGCAGTTCTAGTCGCATAGTCTAGTCGAGGACGCATACCTTGCGAGGAACTGAGGGAGGTGGTCGAAACCAGTCACCTGTAGAACTTAGTGAGGACGAGCCTGCTACTGCTGCTGCTGCTGCCGCCACTGTCGTTCCTGCACCCAGTATTTATTTTGCTGCTCGCTATGATGAAGGATTGCCGGAGAGAACACGTCATGACGGTGGAAAGAGGAGTTTTAGGTCTAAATAGTAATTGTAGTGTGTGTGGATGGTACTTACAATTTGATTCTTTATACAGAAAACACAGCTTATCAATATGGATGACAACGATGCTATTTTACCATTTTTCCATTTTATGTTATGCAGATTTAATATATTCAATTCATGGTACGTTGTAATGGCGAAACACCACTTACGGGGGTTAGAAGGACAGTTCCTTCTTCCACCCCCTGGTTTCCGGTTCGTAGCTTCGAGCAAGACTGGTTCGGTCACCAGTAAGTCTTCACCACGTCCCGACCTCTGCTTCAAACCACCAAGTCTCGAAGCCCTCTGGTCTGAGTGGAGGCTACGAGGCACCTGGGCCCGGCTATCCAGGCAGAAGAGATCCCGACGCAACACGGGGAGTTGCTCTCTCTCTCCACCTCTGCTGTGTACACTTCATCGTCCCCTGCTGCCCAGGTCAACTACCTTTCCCGTCTGCCGTCGTCCCTGTGTCCTGTGCTCAGTGACCTATGGTAGACGGGAAGGCTGTTGCGAACCATGTAGCAGGGGCGGGAGTCTGGTGGTTGTGTTATTTGTATATACTTGTTTATTGAAAATACTTGTTTGTACATACTTGTAGTTGAGCGAGACACAAGTAAATCTCTCATATTTTATTCAGTGTTTTACAAATCCCTTACGGCCCTCCCCTATCTCAGCTTCACCATAACTGGAATCCTATGCTAACGAATTGTGACTCAATCGCGCTCGTTTCCGTTACAGTGGCGACCTCGCGACGAAGGAATAGTGGCGTATGGTGTGGGGAAAGTGTAGGCGCGAAGATGTGAGGGTGGGTGGGGGGTAGGTTGTAGGTGGGAAGAAAGCGCTGTCAGTGCGTATGTACAGTTTTCGCCGTCTCATTCACTAGTTTAAAATTTATTAGAAGTTTTTCATTTTAACTTCCGGGCTTTTTTGGGATCAATTTTATGTAAAAAAATTAAATTTATTTGATAGGGCTGTAAGGGGTTAGCCCTATATAAGCACCCCAAAAAAGGTTCCCCTTAGCTCTGCGCATTTCCCCTTTAACTTTGTTTCTTATTATTGACTTCGGGTTGGGGGGAAGGATTGCCAGAAGACATAGCTAATATGGGGAACTTTTTGTGCCTCAAATATTGCCTCCTAAGAATAGCCCGGGGTTTACATTACCAAAACCCCCGAGGGTAAATTGAGTGGTGGATCGTTTAGGTAAGCAGGCATAATAAAAAATAAAGAAAATATAGTAAAATATTTTAATGGGTGCGAGGTGGCAACGCCCACCAGCCGCCATATTGGGGGAAAGGGCCCCCCCCCGAAGTCGCCCGATCGCGGCCTCATCTTCCACATTACCCGCCACGATAACAGTTGTTGGGCCCCCACGAGGACGTTTTTCGGACCTCCGAAATTCCTTCCGGGTTCCCCCGCCTGTTGGTGTTTGTCCCGGCTTTGTATGCAAAACGACCCCGCAGCGCGAAAAGAAGGGGGGTAACGGATGAGGCGGGGGGAACCGGGAGGCGGGGGGGCGCTGGGGGAGTCGAGGACGAGAAGGCAAAAGGGGGGAGGTTCTCCACGTTTTTACCCCCGACAAAGGGGAAACCGGGGGCCCTTTTCGTGGGTTTACGGGCCCTACAGGTTACAGGCCGTCGAAGCTACGGGCCCCCCCGGTGAAAGCGGGGGGGGGGGGGTTTTTTTTTTTTTTACCATATCTTTTATTTAACCCCTATATATATTCCCCAGCCAGATCCCAAAAAAACTTTTGGTTTATTGTGTAGTTTTTTTTAAATAAATTTATTTAAATTTAAGGCCCGGTCAAAACGGGCCTTCGCGGGCGACCCGCGCAGGGCCCCACGGCAAAAAAATGTTTAAACCGTGAAGAAAAGCGCTGTTGGAGCTTTTGGGTGGGTGATATGGACGGGGACCCAAAGCCGGGGCCCCACAGGGGCCCCTTAGAACAATCACCCCGGGGGCATAGGGTTTTGGTTTTCCCCAAAAAAATCGAGAGAAGGGGGGTTTGACCTCGGGTGGCACAGTGAAAAAAGACGGGGTTTAAAGGAGGGTTTTAGACGTGGTACGGGGAACGTGCTAGGGGCCCCCCTTTAAGTGGGGTGGTTACACGCGATTACCCGTAACCTTTAGGGGGGAAAATCGCGGTTTAATGACGGCCCGGCACGGCTGTACCGGGGTCTTTTTCCGCGTTTTTTTCACGTGCTTTGCGTGTGTAGGCGGGTACTCTGGGCCCTATATAGGGGGGCCCGTTTGCCAAGCATTCTCACCCTGTTTCTGACGGGGTTTTGGGGGAACAGGGCCGTATTGACCTGTTTTGATGCTGAGCAACGCATATGAACCCGGGCGTTCCCTTTGCCCCCCCAATTACATCTTTGATAGACGAAGAAGAAGACGGCTGAGGGGGGACGGGGGCCCCCGGGCATAGGGGTGCTTTAAGGATAGCAGGAGCCCGGGGCATGGCCGGGATGTTTTGTTTTCCTGGTGGAGCTCCGTAAAAAAGACCAAGGGCCTTCCAGAATTTAGAAAAATGCCACCTGAAGGTTCGAAAAAGTTGTGGAGAGACTGAGCCACCCCTTCCCAAGGGAAAGGGACCCCCCCAAACTGGCGAGCCCCCCTTGATCCGGGCCCCTGAAGGGGCCCCACCCTGAGGCCCCTTTGCTTCTGGCGCCAAAAACGTGCTGCAGTATGGCTGGGGGTGCCTCAAAACACCATCAGATAGTGGTGAGTGAGGTGTGTAGGGCCCCACGTAAAAAGGGAGTACCGTGGGGGAGTGTCAAGCCCCCACAAAAACGAGGGAAGTTGGGCTTTAAGTTTCCACCAAAAAAATTGGATGAGAAGGGGGAATTTTTCCACATTCATTGGTGAAATTTAGACGGAAAGGGAGTTGCCTGTAAGCTCCTGCCAACACTGGTTCCGACAACTACAATACAAGGGATTTTTCAGATCATCCCCCGGCGGTCCGTCAATCGATACAAGTTCAGTGGAAAAGCGTCAGCGGAAAGGGGGTAAAACGTCTGTGCCCCCCTTTAAAAATGAATTTGTTTTGAGAGGGGCCCCTCGAAAGAACGCATTTTTGGTTTCCCCACACCCTGTTTCCACCCCAGGTGACACAGAGGATGTCCCTTATTTTCGGGTGGGAGATAAGGCTTTCGCATTTCCGGCCCTCCCATGATGAAGCCGTACAGAAACAAGGGGGATGACCGGAAAGCAAGGATCTTCAACTATAGACTCTCCCCCGACCCAGAAGGGTGGGGGGAGAAGCGTTTGGCATACTAGCAAAATCGTTTTCAAGTTTTTCTCGTCGCCCATGTTGCAAAAAGCGGCACTGTGAGGCTCCTGGCCCAAACTGGTAATCCTCCCCCAACCTTATGAGGCACTTTAACCGGGGGATGAAAAACCGGGGAAGGGTTGGATGTGGAGCGACCAAATGGATTTGGGTGCCTGGGGGCCGGGGGCCCGGAAATGAACCTTGAGGACACAAAAACCCGCCCAAAAACCGGGGAAACAACAGGGGGACTTCAAAAAATACCCAAGGTTCAGGGGAAAACCTCCTCAGGGAAGGGTCCCAACCAACTGGGAAGTGTTCCATGGCAGGATAAACATGCTCCAAACCCCCCCAGCGAGGGCCAAATAAATAGCGGGTTAATATTGTTTTTGGTGGCATAAAAATTTTTAATAGTCGCCTAAATTGTTGTTTACTTTGGGCCTTTATTTTCTCTCGGGCTTTTATTTTTAAATTTATTTTTATTTTTCATTTCATTATTATTGGGAGTATTTAACCCTGGAAAAGGTCCCGCTAAAACAGAAGTGTCCTGGGCTTTTGTTGCCCCCAAAATCATTTTTTTTGCTAAAAAAGGGTTTTATTTTATGTTTTAATTATTCATTAAACTTTAAAAAAATAAATTCAATTTTCATATCCTTCTAGGAAAAATTTAAAAAAATTTTGTACCCGGTACCGTTCGGGGTTATTTTTTCCTTAAAAAAGGTTTATTTATTTTTTTAATCCTTCCCTTAAAAAATATAAAAATTTAAATTTAATCTTCATTATCCTCTAGGTAAAAAAAAAAAAATTTTTTTAGCGGGACCGTTCCAGGGTTAAATTAAGTATTATTTTTATTTTAAGAAAACCTATGAAAGACAGTAAAGTTAAGGGAATGGGAAAAAACCTATGGGAAAATTATACCAAAAATTTATTGCAAAAAAAAAAAAATAATACTTTTTGCAAAAAAAACTAATAACTAATAAAAAACAAAAAAATAAACATTAATATACAAAATAAAAAAAAATAAAAAAAAAAAAAACATATAAAAAAATAATTTAATAACAGGTCACACAGGTCATCATTTAGTCTTGGAGGGTATGGGGGTAGTTCCCGTTTTCCCCCCAATGTGGGGGCCCAGGAAACCCCTTTTCCCACTGATTTTCCCCCGAGTCCCTAGACCGGGCAGGTGCGGGGGGAGGGGGGGCTGGAGGGACGGGGGCTCTGGGGGGTGTGGCCCCCCAACCCTACTGCCGTTTGGGGCTACGGGGAACCCGGCATTTTTGAAAAAAAATGCGGCTGTAGGTGGGTGGTGTTTTGGCGGACTGTTTGGGGGGTAGAGGGGCCCGCTGGGTTTTGGTTTCTGTTGAGGGGCCCGGTCCAGCCCCCATGTTTGAGGGCCCCGTTTTTGTCGCCGATGCACAAAAGTCATATTTTTTGGGCGGGAAACCCCCGGTTACTCCTCCTTTAGGGGCAGAAAAGCAGGGTTTTCGGGGCAAAAAAACCTTATAAAAGGGCCCCCCTCGTGATGGGGGCTGAGACCTCTCCTTTCCCGCAGGGCCCCTCCCGCCCGTGCCTGGTTGGCCTTTATGGTGGATCGGAGGTCCACCATCCATTTTTTCTTGCCTCTCAGTGGCCCGGGTTTTTCCTCACGGCGGGTGAGGGTGCTCCGCCGCTGCTGCCACCTCCATGTCCTCCAAGGATGTTGGGGGTTCCCGGGGGTCATGGGGTACTGTTTCCTGGGAAAGGGCTGGGCGTCAGGAGATGGGCACGGGGCAGGTTTTACAAGGGTGCCGGGGGCATCCGTGGGGGGGAACCTGAAAAAGAAATTTAACCCTTTACAGATTAAAAAATTTGTTTAATATAAAAGGGATAGACAATTACATATTTTTAATTTTGGGAAAAAAAAAGTAAAAAATTACTTTAAAAAAAACTAAAAAAAATAAGTTAAACGCAAATTAATAAAAAAAATAAAAAGTAAAGGGTAGTATCACAGTAAAATAATCTTAAATTTAAAGGGAAATTAAAGTAACAGCATTTATTATGAACCCCCCTTTTTTAAACAAAATTGGCATTAATTATATCCCTGGGGTTGAAAGTCTTCCAATTTTTTACCAAAAATTTGAGATTCTTTCAAGTTGGAAAATTTAAAGAGGTACTTACTTTTGTAGAAGGGGATGTTCTTCAAAACCCATTTTTCCCTCTCCGTCAACAAACTTGGTTGCCTGGCCCTGGTCCCCTTGGAAAAGTTAACATACCAGTCCCTTTACGTTTTTCCCCAGTTCTGGAGGGGTTTTAGGCTGAAACCCCAGCTCCTTGGCCTTTATCTCCCCCGAAAGCCCTTTTTTCCTGTGGTAGTCTTTTTGGTTCTGGGGGGCCCCCAGGAGGTGTTTGACTGGGGAAACCATCCCCCCAGAACCTGCCCGTTTTTGGGCGGGGGGACTCCAGCCTTGTTCGGAGCAGCATCAGCCTTCTTTTCCCCGCCCTTGCTTGGGCGCCGGTTGCTGCTGGTGTCCTCCTCCCCCCCCCTTCCCCCCTCCTTCCCCCATGTGGGGGGGAATGAGAGGCATTTAGGCATCAAACCCGAGGCTCCCTCCTCCTCCTCCTCCTAAACTGTGGAAATGGCAGCTGTGGCAAACTTGGCAGCTGTTTGGGAAACACCCTTAAAAAAAATGTTTCCCTCCCGATGAAGGGCAGCAGATGGGCCTCCAATTGAAAAGGGGCATCTGAAGTAGTGCTGGGTGCACCCCGCCGGGAAAAACCCGGGGGGGCCCCCTTGCCCTTTGGGGGCGGTTTTCCCAGGGGGGGGAAATTTTTGGGAGCCATCTTGTCAAAGTTGGGAGTTTGAGAGTGTGTATACTTGTGGTGTCTGGGGGCGAGTAGAGTTCTACCGCCCCGCCCTGGCTCCCTTTTATACCCCTGGGGGGGCCGTGGGGACCCACGGCACTACCCCTGATTTCCCCCCCCCGAAACCCGGGCCCCCCTTCCCCACGTGGACAGCCGCGAATTTTTCACGGATCACCCGTGGTTCAGGGGTGATGCGCCGCGGTTTCCCCCCCTGCCTGTTTACCCCTTTGGGGTTTTCCCGCGTTTACACGCGCTCCCGCCGCGCTTTACCAGCGGAAAAGGACGCGGGGAAAAGCCGCCAGCGTTGTTTCCCCGGGGGTTACCACGGGGGACCCACGTGTAAGCCCTTTTCCACCACGTGGAACAGGGGTAAAATTTTTTTTTGGGAATTTTCTCGCGCTGCAGAGCAAAAATGCCTGTGGACCGGGCCTTTAAGGTTTGTTTACATGTGTTTTGTTGTTTACCATAGGGATGGCCTGGAAAAAGGGTTTTCCCCAAAAGTGAGTCTCCCAAAATTTAAACCCCGGGGTTAATGCAATTTAAAATTTTAGTGGAAAATGAAGTCTTAGCTCCAAAAACCCCCATTTAAAAACCGTGGGGGTGCGGCCTGCTTTTTCCGGAAAAAGGTTGTTTAAGCGACGCGGGTGCCTTCCCGGGGAAAAGCAATTTTTAAAAATTTCCCCCAAAAACCGCCCCCCTTTATTTTTTTTGAAGTCTACAAACTGTGTACTTTACGCCTTTGATGCAGCCCCCGATAACCCACATCATAAACCGCCCCAACTACGCTCCCCCCCCCTGGGGGTACCATTCCTTGGATTTTTTCAAAAATCTTTGGATTTTAGGTCCTGGCGTTGGATATTTGTGTCTATCTTGGGACTTATGGAGGGATTATTCAAGTTTTTACCATTATTTTATCTAAAGGTAAGCATAGGTACCGTTATACCATACTGTATTATATATATATATATATATATATATATATATATATATATATATATATAGATATATATAATATATATATATTATATATATATATTTTATATATAATACGGTACGGTACAACGGTACCTATGCTTACCTTGAGATAAACTACTGGAGAAAACTTTAATAATCCCGTCAAAATCTTGGGAAAAATCCCAAAGTAGTGGCATCCCTGACCCCACTCAGTAGGCTCTCGCTTCCAGTTTAGTGCCATTCGCGTCAGATTTTTCAATTCCAGACCACAAAACACCACAACCCCATACGTTTGGGTTAAAAATAGATATATTGCTGGATGCGGATTTTTACTACCTTGACTTTGATGTGATTTTCATCCAATTCTGTAATGGTCACTGTTTCATTCACATTCCCGCACTGGCGGCACTAAAAGAAGGTAAATCAATCATTGGGGGCATACGGAGGGGGGCTCGTCGCCTCGCCCACCCTACGATGCCACTCCGGGGGGGTACCACGTGCGTGTCCCTATGCAGGTTCCTTTCCCATACCAAGCAGCTCTCGACAAGAAAACATCAATTTGCCCCAGCCAGTGGCCACGAGTCTTCTGAGCCCCCCCTTGGCCTCCCCCAAAGGCCGGATTGTCTGCTTCAGATACAACCAGATGGAAAGGATCGGTTTCAGGGTAGCGTGCCACATGCCCATATATCCGAAGTTGGTGCTAACGGACTATGCAGGTAATAGACCTCGATTCAGTCTCACGGTGCAATCGCTGATTTGACACGTAATCATCCAGCGTTTCCCCCATGCTTCCTGCGCGAAAACACTTATTACCAAAAAACATCGATTCGTCTCTTCAAGTCGCTATTTAGTGTCCATGTCTCACAACCATAGAGAAAGACAGGGATCACAAGCGACTTAAATATCCGGATTTTTGTCCTCCTGCACAGGTATCGACAAACCCCAAATACTCCTGCTGAGTGATTCCATAAACATCGTGGGCTATGCCAATCCATCGTAAGACTTCTTGACGTGACCCGCCATCATTATGGACTGCGCTACCAATGTATGTAAAACGTTTCAAGATCTCAATGTCCTCGCCGCACGCATGAACAGGGCTGCACTGTTTTATCTAGTAAGCCTCCAAACACCTGCACCTTTGGTCTTAAGCCAGGAGATAAACTAGTCCCAAAGGCTTTGCCCCCTCGTGCAGCGCCTCGAGAGTCATCACCAGGACTTCCAGTGACTCGGCAAAGATTACTGCATTATCGGCAAAAACAAGATCATGATCTTGGTGTTGCCAGGTGATGCTCCCCAATCCCTTTGATCTTCAAATTTGCCCAATACCCAGTCCATACAAGTTTTTTTGAAAAGTGATGAGACAAAGACGCACCCTTGCCTCACTCTATATTCACAGGAAAGAAGCTGGATACACCTCCCCCACACTTCACAGCACCCTTTTAGTCCAGAGTACAGACCAGTCATCAAACCAATAGTCCTTGCAGGAATCCCGCGAAGTCGCAGAAGATCCCAGAGTTTACTCACGATGCACTGAGTCAAACGCCTTCTTGAGATAAACATAGACTGCAAGCATCCTCTGTCGAAATCACGTTATCGTTCCTCCAGGACACGAAGCGCTAGAATACTAGAATAATAGAAGTTGTTTACTTACCCGGCGTGAACCCAGATTGCTGAGGTATCTGATTATTCAGCAGTGACTGCGGATCCGTGTCAGCAATAGATGGGCAAGCACCTTGTCTGGCACGCTGAGCAGTGTAATACCGCAGTAATTGTTGGGAGTCCTGACGTCCCTTTCCTTTCCAGATAGGGACGACCAGCCCCTTTTCCAGTTGGAGGGAAAGGTACCTGATTGCCACACGGCAGTCAGGACAGCATTCAACCCTTGATGATGGCCTCACCCCAAGCTTTGAGTATCTCCGCACTGATATTACAAACACCAGCTGCCTTCCACCTCAACTTTGCTACAGCCCTCTGACTTTGTCAAGAGAGGGTGCGGTTTCGTCCAATGGGGGGGATCGGCATCCACTGCCTGTAAAATCAGTGGTATGAAGCTGCTCAGTTGTAGGTCCACCGTGAACAATTGCCCAAAGTATTCAGCCCAACGAGCCATCTGCCCATCCATATCCGACACGAGGCGCCCATCAGCTGCTCGAATAGCACTCACCAGAGATGGAGACTTGTAACGGAGGTTCTTCAGGGATTGGTAGGCGGGTCGAAGGTCATTAATGTTCAAATGACCCTCGACATCCTCAGCAAGACTTCCTGCCATACCTTTCCTTGACCTCGGGGCGCTCCCCAATACATTCCCTGGCAGCTTGTAGAGTTTCACGTTTGAAGGTACCCCACAGTTCTACAGGGTCCCCTAGGGCCACCGAGCACAGCAAACCGATTTGAGACTGCTACCGCATAATCATGGGCACATGTCAAGTCCTTCAGTTTCTCAAGATGAAACACAGTATGGTTACCTCCTGAGAGTCTTCTGGACTTGACATGAAGCTTAAGTGTAGCAACAACAAGTCTGTGATATGTTCCAAAAAACTCAGCCCTCAGCACTGCAGTTCTGGAGGATCCTCCAACGAGTACTAACGAGTACGTGGTCAATCTCCTTAGCAACCCTCCGGCATTACTATACCATGTCCAGCGCTGCAGCTCTGGTCTCTGATACCAATAACTTGCAAATTCTCAACCTTCTGGACCTCGGAAAAGTCAGAAGCAGAGAACTATTTAATGTTTCTGGTACCGGAGCCATGGGGACCAACACATAACTCGTAGCCATCTCAATAAGGTAAAGACAAATCCTAAATTTATTATTCAATAATGATTTTGGTCCAACAAAAACAGATAAATTTGTGAAAGAGATTTTAAAAATAACATTGAATGATGTATATATCCCTACTGTGCAAATATGGCATCTAATATTATTAAAGACATATTTGATAAAGTATTTGAAGTTACTTTCCCACTTAAAAAGGTTGATATAAATGATAAAGGAAAAATGTCCCATATATTACCTTAGGTCTTAACTAACAAAAACATTAAGGAAAATAAGCGCTTGGAAAGACTGTTAAATGGCCACTATCATTTAAAGGAAAGCTCAAAACAAATATAAATAAACTCACTACTTTACGTCGCCTGGCTAAAATTAACTTATTATAAGGACTTTCTTAGAAAAAACCAAGGGAATGCGAAAGCAACATGGACCATGTTAAATAACATACTAGGGAAACAAACACCTTCTAATCAGCATACCTCTATATACCTAAGCTGTGAAACTTCTACCATTACTGAAGTGTTTAACAATAACTTTTTACAGGCAGGAGAGGCAACAGGCCCAGCTGATGATGTACCTTATGATGCTCATCGCGTTTATCTCAGGAATCCCCCATATTGTTCGCTTTATCTCACACCATCAACAGAGGAAGAAGTAAATACATATTTAGAGAGCCCAAAATTCACTGCATCTGGTATTGATGATATTCCCCCTAAATTACTGAAATTAATATCAAATATACTTGCTTTTCCTCTTTTTTATCTAATAAAATTAACTATTCGACAGGGTAATTTCCCCAAACATATAAAAACAGCAAAAGTAGTACCAGTGTATGAAACAGGTAATACAAAAGATGCAAGCAATTATAGACATGTATCTGTTCTACGTGCATTTAGTAAGATATATGAAAAAGCAATCTCATCCCGTTTAACAAGTTTTCTTAATTAAACAAATAAAATTTTAACAGAATATCAACATGGCTCCAGACAAAACAGGTAAACAGAGACAGCATTGACACAGTTTACAGCACAGGTCTATACATATCTTGACATAAATATCAGGTAGCTGGTGTGTAAATTGATTTGTCACGGGCCTTTGATTCTTTAGACAACAAAATATTGTTTGATAAAATATATCATGTAGGGATAAGGTGGGTGCCACTGCAGCTTTTAAAAAGTTTTCTCACGGACAGAAACGCAATCTGTATTTTGCAATAATGTATTTTATATATTTGGCAGCATAAAGCAGGGAGTTCCACAAGGTTACATTTTGGTCCCAATTCTTTTTTTTAAAATATATCAATGACTTGGTGAATGTTAGCAACAGATGTAGTTTTATTATTGTTGCTGATGATACCAATTTACTTTAAGCAGATAAAAGTGTGTATTCATTACACAACACTTTACAGCAGGATTTAGGATGTATTTCGGAGTGGATTTCGAGTAATAAACTAAAACTTAACATAAGAAAAACCAACCTCATATTCGTCAAAAATCGATCAATCAATTGTGAATTTCCTCCATGATTTTTAGACAATTACAAAATTCAACAAGTGGAGCAAGTGAAATGCTTAGGAGTGTGTGTAGATCAACATCTAAATTGGAAGACACAAATAAAATCAGTTTGCATGAAATTATCCAAAGTATGTGGGATATTATATAGAGTTGGAAATCAGTTGACACATAAATCACTGTTAAATTTGTATTACACCTTATGCTAGCCTCATATTATATATTGTCTATCTGTGTGGGGATGTACCTGGTCTTCCTACTTAAATAATGTCTTGGTTGCGTAAAACAAGAGTTATAAGAACTATGTGTTTCCAAGGTAAATAGGATCTCTCAGCAGACAAGACACAGCAGAACTATTTGCAAATTTTCATCTTCTAGCTTTTCAGTCCTTAATTAAATATTTTATGTTATTTGCAATATTTAAATCACTGCACGCACATTCAGCTTCCTAATTGTCCAATTTTCTTACGCACTCAACATACATATAACACAAGGTCAAACCTTATCAACCTGGTTTGCCCTCAAACACGCACCATTCTATTCCAGAACAGCATATTGTGTGCCGAACCCAAACAGTGGAAATCGCTGCCAGACACACTCAAATGTATAATAAATCTACATTCTTTGAAGAAAAAAAACTAAGGAAACTGCAGTTTTCTTTACAATGATAATTGTACGAGTAATTTATGTATGTATGTGTATGTATGTATGTATATATGTTTGTATGTATCTACATACAGGTGCATGTATGAAGGTATGTAGGTTATACGTGTGGGAGTATCTATGTGATGTATGCGTTTATGTACGTATATGTATGCACGTTTGTGTTCGCTTACAAGTATGTGGATATATTTGTGTGTGTGTGTGTGTGTGGTGTGTGTGTGTGTGTGTGTGTGTGTGTGTGTGTTGTGTGTGTGTGTGTGTGTGTGTGTGTGTGTGTGTGTGTGTGTGTGTGTGTGTGTGTGTGTGTGTGTGTGTGTGTGTGTGTGTGTGGTGTGTGTGTGTGTGTGTGTGTGTGGTGTGTGTGTGTGTGTGTGTGTGTGTGTGTGTGTGGTGTGTGTGTGTGTGTGTGTGTGTGTGTGTGTGTGTGTGTGTGTGTGTGTGTGTGTGTGTGTGTGTGTGTGTGTGTGTGTGTGTGTGTGTGTGTGTGTGTGTGTGTGTGTGTGTGTGTGTGTGTGTGTGTGTGTATTACAAGGTAGGTGTTAGGTGTTACATCTTGATCATATGTTATATACATTTGTTTTTTCTGGTGTTGAGGATGTAATTGTTAACTCATTTTTTCGTATATAATTATATATAACTATATAAATTATATAGTATCGTCTGTAGCTTAGATTATATATAAATTATGTATGCTAAGGAACCATCTATGGCTCTGCAGACTAGGCCATATTAAGTAAAAGAAATATATATATATATATATATATATATATACGTTGTAGAAATTTATGCTACAAGCACATAATTAATTTGAGGTCTTACCTATACAAAACCCATCGTCTATCTCATCCCGACACAATACCCCAACCAGTCAACTAACTAGGATACTTATCGGTGGATAGTGGGTTGAAATCGCTGTAGGCTTTTAATCAATAATGCCTGTCTTGTGATCCGATGTGGTCAGCCGTGATCGAGGCCGCCCGTGCAGGGCGAAGGTGGAGTTATTGTTATGGCGTCATGAGGTTTTCACACCAAGTTATCCATGACGCGGCGAATAAACAGTGTGTCGTATTTAACACGCCCTTTGATTTAACACTTATATGTACAAAATGAACGTATGTACAAATCTCTTCATTATAATCAGAGAAGAGATGTTAATCCCGTGAGGGCTGGAATGAAACTGATATATACAAGTACGTATATATTTAATAAGAGATGTTGTTCTCTCGAGGGCTCGGAGTGTACTTATATATACAAGTACGTATATATTTAATAAGAGATGTTAACTCGATACAGGCTGGAAGTGTACTGGACCTCTCCGGTGGCGGCGGCGAAACCCGCTCCTAATCCCTGCCACGTATCCAAATTTCATTGGCTATAGAATATAATGGGTGCGGTCAAGGGGGCGCGCTAAAACTAAGGTGCTAATTATTAAGGTGCAAATGCTTATTAACCACTAGGAATGTTAATTATATTATCCCAGTACATATCATTTACTTAAATTACCTTAAATAATACCCATTACCATTATAATTATATATATACATCCCTACGCACCCCCTATGATGAGCGGACAATACCTCCCTAACAAGGGGGGGGGACAAAACCACCAATCTTCCAATTATTGAGTGGGTCGTTGGTGGATAATTTCCAGAACTGGGGGCCGGCGAAAATTGAAGTTCCGCTTCAGGTGACATTACCCCAGGCCACATAGCGCCGGAACATTTCAATAGTGGTATCGGCACTTTGGTCTTTGGCTATTTTGAAATGTATAGCCCTGATAGAGGTACAAGTGAATATGCAGACATATACTTGATCGGGGGGAGCGTTATCTCCTGAAATTATAATATCCCCAGTATAGTCCTCACCATTGAACTCAATTGGTTTAGGATCTCTTATCAGCGGGAAGTTCAGGGGACCTAGATAGGAGACTAGTCTACCTTCAGATCTATTAAATTTAATGAAAAATTTGAGGTAATATTTGACTGCCTGTCTACCTTGATGTATCCAAAATTTACACCTGATATCGGCTAATATTTTAGCCATTCCGCCATGTAATGAGTTCCTATGATATTCTTCCACCTACAATTTAGTAAGATGATGGCGTTTGGGAATTAGTATGGGATGACAGGTGGCATTTGGAAGATCAGCTTTCAAATTTCGTCCTCGACACAAAATTATGCCCTCATGATCTAGGTACAGCCCTAATCATTTGGTCAATTTGTTCCTATGGTAGTACAGCTGATATCTCTCATATCATAAAAATTGTGCAAATTATGACTAGCGCATGAAATTTCTACCAGTGCTAGTACATGCCATAAGCTTCATTTTCAGATCGGAAGGTAAGGCAGATTTGACATCTGAGGACCGGGGGAGGTCAATGACCTCAAAAGTATCAAAATTTGTTTGTTTGGCGTCATTGGTTAATGATAAACATTTTATGATTTACACACCATGCATTTGTGTTCCACTAAAAGTGTCTACATATTCCACACAGCGTTGGTAATTATTTACAGGTGTCTAGCTTTGACCTCTGGGGGACAGGGGAGAGTTAAATTACCTCAACATACAAATATTGATGCCAATAAATGTAAACTGTGGTGACTGGTACTAACACAATTGTTGTACTTGTGTGTTGCAGGATTCCCTGCCTGATGATCGAAGCCACAAGATACAAGCATCCCCAGACCTGATCGTCACATGGCAAAGCGTCTATCTCATAGACCCAGCCCAGCCCTCTACGCCCAAAGCATCCAAGATCACCCACAAGAACTAACTGTGAGCTTTGTATTCTTTGCCAAGCAGAGACAGATGAACCTTTGCAGTGCCCACTAAGATCAACCTTTGAAACCAAAGTGGTAGTGGCTATGCATCATTGACAGAAGACCTCCTCCGTTCAAGGGACTTCGGCACATGCCAATGGAACTCAACGTGAATAGACTGGATGATGGCGATGGCGTAGAAGAGCTACCTTGAGATCACACAGTGCTCAGTGGCAAAAGAAATGTCGTTTAAAGTTTAACAAAAAAATGTTTGACCAGCAGAGCAGAGCAGAATCAGCTTCAGGACAGCAATCTAGTACCGGTACTCCAACCGTGCACACACGATCAGAAGCTGCCCACAGGCTTCCACAGTCAACCGAGCCTATCTTTTTCTTCTGCAATAAGCCGCTGGCACTGCAGACTTGCACGAAGCAGCTACAAAGGAAATTGACAAGAACGTTCGGAGATGTGCCACTAAAACTGGGGGTTTACTGAACTGCGGGCCCAAGCTGTCTGCGGGATACATGATTGCCATCGAGGCAAAATACCATCGCAACTGTCTCCGTGCATTATACAACAAAATCAGACCAGCTGCACTCAAGGACGAGGATGCTGATCGTCTGCATGGCTATCCTTTGCTGAGCTGGTGGTATTCATGGAGGACATGCATGCAGATGAGGACAATGCCCCTGTATTTAAACTCTCAGACGTGGCTAGCCTCTACAAGACGAGAATGGAGCAGCTGGGGGCCACGGTAACCAACAGAATAACACACAACCAGACTGAAGGACAGACTTCTTTCTGTGCTTCCTGATCTGAGAGCCCATTCTCGGGGCCGAAAACACACTTCTCTTTTTGAGAAAGATATAGGTCCCGCCCTGAAGAAGGCCTGTGATCATGACAGTGTTTGCCATGCCCCTAGTAAGAGCAGCACAGATAGTACGTAGATAAATTTTTTTCAGACCAGGTTCGCCTTTGACGGTGCGTTCCCCGCTAACTGCCAGAAAGATTCTGTGACCCCTCCTTGCTCGGGTGAACATGATCCTCGATGGGGCGAACTCAACACCAGACTAATTTGGGCCAACAAAGTACCACAGCTGCTGCTCTTACAGTATCGCAGCTACTGGTGTTCAACAGTGTAAAGCTGCACGCAGTGTGGAGTCAACCTCAGTGCGCCACAGCCACGAGAGAGAAACCCCACTCCCACTCTACTTGTCCCTAAAGATTCCCGCTGTGACCAGGAGCAGAGGTCTGATTGACACACTGTTCAGCCTAGTGATGTGTGTGTCATATGATGATTACTACAGCTCACAGCAGACATTGCCAATGGTGTCTGCCAGCGCTTCAAACATGGAAGAATTTGTTTGCCCACCCAGGCTGCGCAAGGGACTGTTCATACTGGGGCTGTCGATAAATTGACCATTACCCCAGCTCTGCGACAGCCAAGGATTCTTTTCATGGAAACAGGTATCTCCCTAATGCAACATCCATAAACACACGAATGGCGGACTCGACCGTGGTGTAGTAGTGATTGGGCAAGATATCTCTCCCCCAAGTCGGTAGCACACCTCTTGCCATCAGTGTACACAAGTGTGCCACCTGCTGCCATGAAGACGAAGCACTTCACTGCACCGGCTGTCCCACGTCCTGCAAGGCTTCCCGACCTCCTGGCTGCTAAAGTTTGCCGTGGAAGAAGAGTATGGGTAGCTGAGGACAGTTGAAGACAGCTCTAGAGAAGCAATCCATAGATGAATGAGTGTCATGATCTGCCTACCATGCCGATGTCCAGCAAGCAGTGATCCCACCTGCCGCGATAAATTTGCACTGTTGCCTCTGTTCCTAGACAGCCCCACACTCGGGGGCAATTATAAGACATTCCATGGCCATCGTCAAGGCAGCATTCAGCACCTGAATCCTGGACAAGTACCTGTACTTGCTGCTGATCAGCCACTCCTCGCCCTTGCCAAGGAAATACAGGGGGCCCTGGCCAGCCCAACACATGGAGAGGATCACTTTGTGATCATGTTCGGCGGTCTGCATATCGAGAGGGGTGTGTTGAAGGTAAGTTCCATGATATACAGTAATAGCCAGTGTAGTGTAATAGCCAGTGTAGTACCTATGAGATACCAGTACATGTAGTAGTAACAGCAACAATGTTTCACCAAATGTTCTGTGCATGTGTATCTGGCAACTGAAATAGTAGGCTGAGTTTTTATGTACATTGTGTCAGGCAGAGGCTAGTGTCGTACAATCTGAACATCATTAACATAATTTGTGCTGTGTTTTAGCTGCTGGGAGACTGGCTGGAGGACAGCGGTTGGACGAACGCCCTGGTACAGGCCGACATTGCCAGCTCTGGAACAGCAGATTCCTTCATTCGAGCCAGCCATGTTACCAAACCCGCCATGTACACCCAAGTCACAGCTGCAACCCTCCACACACTATCCAACAGGCATACAGTAAAAAACTGCACCCGGATGATGGCAACACCACACAGCCAGATGATCAGGTCTTTGAGGAGTGGTGCACACAGCGAGCAAAGGCCAGTGTGCACTTTGACTACCGGCTCAAGACCTGTCACTAGAGGTTTTCTTTCTGCTGTACATCCGATCACTTCGTGCAGGGAACTTTGAGTCTATGTGGAATCCTGACACATATCATGCCCTGGATGTTCGCCTTTGATCAAAACCCCACTATTCCAGGTGGGTTTTCTGTACACATCCGTGATATGATGAACCTCATTGACAAACACCCAGATGTCCTGGCAGAATTCAAGTCTGGGAAGTTTGTGGTACACAAGACAAGCAACAAGTTCTCTGCCATGGCCAAATTTAAACCCAAAGTCATGAACAGAACAACGCTGTGGTCAAGGGTCTGGTGGAGCTATTGGACTGACAGGAAACCCTGGGCACCAGAAGCTGGATGGTGGCAGGGCCCGAAATAGCCAGGATCCACTGCAGAGTTTGAAGAGCAGGCGACAAGAGGACATGGCGGTGCTCACGACACTGGCATCTTCACCATGACCAGAAACCTGGAGTGCAGCAGCCTTTATGAAGGATAGCAGAGCACTTATAGCAGTGTTTGAAGAGATAGGGAATCCCTTCCTAGAGAACACGCAAGATCTACTGGTCCTTTACACGAGAGACATCATAGACCCCTAGTGGCAGAAACTGTTTAGGAAGATTGAGTCCCCTTTGGGGAGGAGCATTTCACAAAGTTTGTTGAAGAAAGACTGGAACTATGCACGAAGCCAGTTACAGAAACACTGCCCAAGAACAAGTTTTTCACCCTTCAGTCGGCCAAAAGACCAAGACGCAGTCAAAGCAGCAGATCCAACTCGCCGCAGTGAAGAGTGACTGTAGTCTCTTCTCGAGGCTGTATATTGCCTGCCAATCCCGTGATGGGGATCGGAAACCCGTTCTTCTGCCACGAGAACCAGGCAGCCCCACCCGCATTATTAACAGGAGGAAAACTGCGCTTTGGAGTCAAAGCAGATCTACTACACTGCCTGAAATCAGACCAACCCGAAACCACAAGCGCACCTGGAGTTGATGCCAAATCCTTGACGGAGCAGCTATTGTTCAAATGCTCAATCCGGGAACGGCAAAGACCTTTGAAGAGTATGTGAACACAGTCTTTGCACCTTACATCTCCACTCAACTCGAAAAGGTCAACAGACTCGACCTCGTCTGGAATGTATATCTACCTGACAGCCTGAAAGCACGACCAGACAGAAGAGGGGCAAGGGCGTCAGGAAAAGAGTGGAACCTCTACCGTCATGCCTAAGAACTGGAGGGACTTCCTTCGTGTGGATCAAAGCATGACTGAGCTCTTTGGTTTCCTGCACGAGAGGCCATTCGTCGTCCCAATAGCAGATGGCAAGGAAATGTATGCAACATGTGGAACTGAGGTCCTGTGCTCTCCTGCGAAGTCCGACTTGACCAGCCTCGCCCCATGTTCACCGAGGAGGCGGGGCACTCGCCTGCTTCTACATGTGACAGATGCTGTGCAGAAGGGGATCAGAAAGGTGGCCATACGCACTGTGGGGTACTGATGTTGTGGTACTGGCTGTGGCTTCATTCAAACAATCAATCCTGACGAGCTGTGGATAGCTCTTGGTACTGGATTTCCCGCTTCCGGTACATAGCTGTTTTACCAACTGGCTGCTGCCATGAACCCAAGACAATGTGCTACTCTCCCCATCTTCCATGCCCTCACAGGGGGCGACACTGTTTCTTTCGCTGGCAGAGGGAAGAAGACTGCCTGGGAGATTGGAAAGTGTTCCCACAGGTGACCCGATGCCTTTTTTAAGAACTCTTACGCATGCCAAGTGATGTGAGTGAGGGGTCAATGTCCCCTGCTGGAGCGCTTCGTTGTGCTGATGTATGACCGCACCAGTGACACCATGGAAAGTGAACGGGTGCTAGGAAACAGCTCTTCGCACACAAGTCTAGGGCTCTAGAAAAACATTCCCCCACAAAAGGCAGCACTCCAGCAGCACATCAAGCGTGCATCTCTCCAGGGCAACTGCTGGAAGCAAACTCTGGTCCTGAATCCAGAGTTACCAAACCCATCTGACTGGGGTTGGACAAAGGAGGCCTCTGGTGGCAGCCTCTTTGGACGACACTGCCAGAGGCATCAAAATCTTGCCACGAACTGATCCATGCGGCTGCAAGAAGGGATGTACCGGCCGCTGCAAGTGCACCAAGGCTGCCTCAAGTGCACTGCATTATGTGCATGTTCGGGAGACTGTTAGTGAAATCGCCCCTTTATATTTTTGCGTCAAATTTAAAAATGTGGTGTTTACATGTCCGGGATGTACTAAAAATTGTCTAGGAAAAACTGATCACTGATTTTAAAGCTTATAGACTAGTTCGTGCACATTGAAAATTAAGGGTTGCACAGTATTTTAAAACACGATTTTGAAGCTGTTCTGGACCCACAATAACCTTTTATTTTTCAATAAATTTGTTTCTGAGGTCAGACCTTTTTAAACCCCTTGTTCAGTAGGGTTGCCCCTGGATTATGTATAAATAGCCCCAAAAGATAAAGGGCCAAACATATGGCAACATACCTTTTTAAGTTTCCCCAAAAAACAGACAACTAAACCAGAATCGTGAAAAAAAAAAAAAATTTTTCAAGTAATTAAGGTCATGACCTCTCACTATCTCAGAGGTAAATTGGATTTACCCCCGATCTGAAAATGAATTATGGTATGTATAACATATAAAAAAGTCATGTTTTTAGTCATAATTTGCAAAATTGTTATGATTTCTGCTGCACTATGGGGGCTGGTGGGCCCAAAGCTGATATCCTCAGGAAATACCTGCTTTTGATTGTTTGCCCCAAAAAACTTAAAGGATCGAGCACCCCTTTTTAAGGATTTAAAGACAAAATTTTAGTAGTTTTAAATTATTTTTCTCAGAAGAAAAACCTTTATGTCTCCACGGGATCGGGGAAAATTCGGGTTTCCCTTATTATATCTACAGATATGTCGGGTTGAGTGGAAACTGATTGGGAAATTATTACACTCTTTCACCCAGGTAGGGTTTTTAAACCATAATCCTGTGCTCAATTCGGGGTTTTATTTTTTCCTAGCGCACTTTTATTTTAGGTTTTTCATTAGTGGCAATAATTAAATTTATGATGGAATACTTTTTCCCTTTAAATACCTCCTAATGGTGGGGGAAAGGGAAAGTGGTTCCAATTCGGGTATTAATGGGGCTGATGATAAAATACCTCCTTTGTTCGGTTGGTAGTATGTGGGATAGTTCCCAATTACCTTACCACCAGCACGGGTGACATTGAACGTTAGTCTTTTAAAGACCTTTTTAGGAACGCCCAAAATAATCGCCTATTATTTTTGGAAGGGACCATAAGTCCTCGGGGTATTACTAACTAGTTAACACTTATCCCAGCTTTTCAGCGTGTTTTTTAGCCTTTAACGTTAAATTAATGCCAATTGACAAATACACGCGCTCCCCAAAACATATTTTTTTTTCCTAATTGGACTAGGGGGTGAACTTGTAAAAGGGTTTTGGTTTTTTTATTGAAAGGAAAACTGATATGGCTAAAATTCATTTTGTTAATTATGGTAGTTGTAAACTCAACTATCTCCCTACTTATGCGGATCTTTGTGCTCCACTTTTTAAAAACATTGTCTTTTACATGACTGAAAAACATTTTTCTCACCTTCAATTTGCAGTGGGAACAGCGTAAAAACTACTCTTATTGGGGACTGCCTTTTTTAACTACTGTAGGGTCAGGGTTATTATCACTTTAGGAAAAAGAGCGATGTTTTGATAGAGGTTTAATTTCCTACAAGTTTTTAAGTTTAAAGGCATGCATTTGAAGCATTTTACCATGGAGACAGGTTAGGCAATTAAAAGGCTCTTCCCTTTTAACTCTCGGAAAACAATCTGAATAGAACTAAATGTGGAGGGTGGATGCCCCCCCTCACATAAGACACAGTTTTTCTTCGTATTTCATTGAAATACCCCTTTTTTAGGGATTTTCTATTATTTGAGTAGGTCTTAGTGGTTCCGGTAGTGAAAAGTTTGAATCTTAATTTAGGCTGTTTGATTTGCGTAAATTTAAAGGCGCAGGAAAAATACCCACTAACGAGGGATTTTTTAAACTCTGAGGGAGGCTGATATGCTATTACCATTAGGTTTAACAATCGTGATCTCCCGTGGGGGGTTCTTTCTCAATACCCTTTCAAATTTTTGGGTTTTTTTAAAAAAGCTTTTGCCTTTATGGGGGAAAAGGCACACTCCAAACCCCCATATTCAATTACTTTGTCAAAATATCTTTTACACTGTTGTTCATAAATTTATAAAAAAATTGATGAATCATTTATTTTTCCCCGTTTTTTTAATGAAATTCATATAGGAAATAAACCTCCTTATTTTTTTTCCCTTGTTCATTTTAAAAATGGTAGACCTGTTTTTTTTATTAAATAACAATAAGAATTGACTTAATTTCGTCTTCAACTATTATTATTCGTGTAAGCATTCTATTTAGCCGATAATGAACGCTTTGAATTTTGCAAGATTTTTCTTAAAACTAAGTCAAATAAAAAATTTGAAAGCAAGGGTTTCGTCACTATAAATAAATTTACTTGATAATTTAAAATTTTTAATTTTTATACAAAGTGGTGGGAGTGCCCGCTCGGCCCGTAAGACCCCAAATCCAGGCGTAATAATTTCAACCACCACAAAAATAACTATTAACCCTGATGATATTATACTTTGGGGCGTTGGTAGTTGACCGGCTGATGAACTTCCCGACCCACCCCACCTCCGCTCTTATAACCAGCGATTGTGGTAGGGCCCAAATTTTGCATCACAAAGACCACTCGAGTCACAGAACATCAATATTCCTCATCGGGGCACAGCTGTTAAATTTTTTTTCTACTAGCCATAAATTTAATTTGAGGTCTTCCTATACAAAAACCCTCGTCTATCTCTCCCGAACAAAACCCCAACCAGTCAACTAACTAGGTACTTTTCGGTGGATGGGGTTTAAAACGCTGTAGGGTTTTTTCAAAAACTTCCTGTTTGTGTCGAAGTGGCAGCCGTGATCGAGGCCGCCCTAAGGGCGAAGGTAAATTATTGTTTTTGGCGTCAGGGGGTTTTCCACCAAGATATCCATGACCCGGCGAAAAAATCAGTGTGTCGTATTTAACACGTCCTTTATTTAACACTAAAGTAGAAAAATGAACGTATGTACAAAAACTCTTTATTATAATGAGAAAAAATGTTAATCCCTAAGGCGGAAAGAAATGAATATACAATACGATTATTTTAAAAAGAGATTTTGTTCTCTGAGGGCTCGGAGGGTACTTATAATCAATAGATATATTTTAAAAAGAGGTGTTAACTCGATACACTGGAAAGGGACTGACCTTCCGGGGGCGGCGACGAATCCCCCCCCCTAAAACCCTAGCCCCGTATCCAAAATTTTAGTGGTATAGATCTAATGGGCGGCGGTAATGGGGGCCGCTACAACTGAGGTGTTAATTATTTTAAAGGTGCAAAAAGCTTTTTCCCCTGGGAATGTTTAATTTTCCCTTTTTCCCCCCTACATATCATTTACTTAAATTTCCTTAAAAAAATACCCAAACCATTATAATTAATTTATCAACCCTACGAACCCCTATGAAGACTTACAATATTCCCCCACAAGGGGGGTGGGGGGCAAAACCCCCCACCTTCCAATTATTTAGTGGTGGTTGGTGGATAATTTTTCATACGGAATATAATAATTAATTTAAAATAATATAATATTTATATTATAAAATTATAGTATAGGAATGATAATATATGAATATAAATATGTATATATATATTTTATTATATATATATAGTATATATAATAAAAGATATATAATATATATTATTATTAATATTTTAGATATATATATAAAATATATAGTATATATATTATATATTATTATATTATATATATAGTATATATAGTATATATATTGTATTTTAAATATATAATGTATATTAAAAATTATGTATTTTATATATATATTATGTAATTTATATAAATTTTAAAATTTTATTATTTATAAAGGGGTATATATATTATAATGTTTTATATATTTTAAAATTTTATATGTTATATTAAAATGTTTTTTTTATATATTTTTTAATATATATGTAAAATAAATTTTAAAAATGTTTTATATATTATATGAAAAAAAATTTTTAATAATAGATATGTTTTTTTTTGGGAAAAAAAAATATATAAAAATCGGAATTGGTTATTTTAAAATAACTTTTGGGGGTTCCCCCCTTGGGAAGGGGTTAAACGGACCCCCCAACTGTACTTTAAGGCGTTAATTTGGGGGACAAAATTTTTTTTTGCCATGAAAAATTTAAAGGTTGACAAATGTTTCGGGGAAAACCCCCACGATTTTTTCATGCAAGGGGCCTTGTTTTGGGAAAAACACAAATAACCTGAAAAAAATTAAATTTTTCAAAAAAATTTGTTTCTAGGGGTCACAAAATCATTTAAAGACTTTTCAGTTTTTGGTTTCACCGTGATTATGTTAAAAAAAAAAGGCTTTTTTCAGAAGAAAAAGGGACCAACTTTAGGCAACAAAACCCCTTTTTTAAATTTGTTTCCCCAAAAACAAACCCAAAACTAAACCCAAAGAATCGTAAAAAAAAAAATTAAAATTTTTAAAAAGAAATTAAGGTAAATTGACCTCTCACTTTCACCCAGGGGTTTCAAATCTGACTTACCTCCCGATCTAAAAATAAACCCTTTTAGGGTTATGTACTAACACTAGTAAAAAGTAATGCTTTAGTCATAATTTGCACAATTTTTTTATGATTATCTCCCTGAAACTTGGGGCTTTGGCTGGGGCCAAGAGCGATACCTCAGGAAATCCCCTTTGTTTTTGGGAAATTGTTTTTGACCCAAAATTTAAAAAGGATCAGAGCTACCCCTTTTAAATTTGGATTTGAAGCCCAAAAAATTAAAGGGGGTTTTTAATTATTTTTTCTCAGTAAGAAAACCTTTATTCTATCACAGGTTGGGGAATTCAATTCGGGTTTCCCTTTATTATTTACAGTATGTCTGGTTGGGGGAAAAACCTGTTTAAAAGGAATTTATTTTTACACTCTTTCAGCCGGGGGTTAGGCCTTTTTAAAAAACCAAAAATTCCCTGTGCTCAAATTCGAGGTTATTTTTTCCTAGCGACACTTTATTTTTAGGTTTTTTCATTATTTGGGAATTTATTTTTAATTATAAATTGGGAATATAAAATTTTCCTCAAATAAACATCACAAATTGGTGTTGGGCAAGAAAGGGGGTTCCAATTTTGGTTTAATTAATAGGGGCTGATGACTAGGAAAACTTTTCCTCTTTTTCGGTTTTTGGTAAAGGTAATTGGGGGGATATTTTCCCATTATTCCCCTTTCCCACCAGAAATTTGGTGAAATTGAGACTTATGTCTTTTGAAGACCTTTTTTTTAAAGGGTAACGCCCAAAATAATCAGCGCCCATTATTATTTGGGGGGGACCATCAACGTCCTCGAAGGTTTTTACAACTAGTTTAACACCATTACCCCTCAGCTTTTCAGCTGTGTTTTTATTTCCAAAAAAACCCATTTTAAATTAATCCCAAATTGACTAACTACTACGGCGGGCTACCCAAAAATATATATTTTTCCTAATTGGACTAGGTGAAATTATGTAAAAGGGTTAGGCCTCTTTATTGGCAAAAAAACCCTGATAGGGCAAAAAATTCCCCTTTTTTTAATTATGGTGGTAAGTTGAAATCTTCAACTATCTCCCTAACTTATGAGGATCTTTTGGGTTTCCCCCCTTGTCAAAAACCTTTTTTTTACTTTTGACTGAATTACCATTGTGGTTCACCTTAAATTTCCCGCAGAAAGGAACAGTTTGCTGAACTACTTTTTTTTGTGACTGCCTTTTTTTAAACTATTTGTGGGTCGGGGTTTTATCATGTTAGGACAAAGAGGGGATGTTTTGTTTTAGAGTTTTACTTTTCCTACAAGTTTTTTAAATTTTTTAAGGCAATGCATTTGAACTGTTTACCATGGAAAAAAGGTTAGGAAAAACCCAAAGGCCCTCATTTAACCTTTCAACTCCTTTGGAAAAACAATTAAATAGTTTTACAAACTGGGAGGGGTGGGATCCCCCCCCCCCCCCCACAAAAGGGACACATTTTTTCTTGTATTTCATTAGAAATACCCCGGATTTAGGGATTGTATCATTATTTGAGTAGGTCTTAGTGGTTTCCGGGTTAGGCTGAGAAGTTGTTTTAATTTTGGCTTTTTGGGATTTGCGAAAAATTTAACAGGGGCGGGTTAAAAAAATACCCACTAACGGGGACTTTAAATTTTTTGAGGGGGGGGAGGGATATAGCTGAAATTCCCCATTAGGTTTAACAATGGGTTTTTCTCCCTGGGGGGGGGTTTCTTTTGCTCAAACCTTGGGAAAATTTTTGGGGTTTTAAGAAGTTTTAGCCGTTGAGGGAATATGAGAAACCAATCCAGAAAATCCCCATTTTCAATTATTTTGGTCAAATATCTTTGACATGTTTTTTCATAATTGTTTAAAAAAATTGATAAAATCATTTATTTACCCCCAAACCCTTGGTCTTAATTGAACTTCAAAATAGGAAGAAAGCCCCCTATTTTTTTTTCCCGGGTTCATTTTAAAAATGGTAGAACCTTTTTTTAATTAATTAAAAATAACCCAAAAGAATTTGCCCAAATTTCCCGTTTTCCCAACCCCTTTTAAATTATATATTTCGTTTTTAAGCATTGTTTAATTTTTACCGAAATAAACGTTTCGCTAATTTCCGGAAATTTGATTTATTTAAAACTAAGTCAAATAAAATTTTTGAATGCAAGGTTAAAGCCCATAAAAATTTAAAATTTGCAATTGAAAATTTTAATTTTTAATAAAATTTATTTTTTTTTTATACCAATTTGGGGTTGGCCCCCGGGGGGCCCCTGCTCGGTTTTGTCCCGACACAAATCCAGGCGTTTTATAATTTCAACCCACCACAACTAACTACGAAACCCTCTGATGATTTTTTCTCCCTTCTTTTGGCCCGTTTTTATTTGGTTTTTTGGGGGTTGCCCGGGCTGTTTTGAATTTTTCCCGGGACGCCCCCCCACCTCCGCCCCTTTAAAAACCAGCGATTTGGGTTTAGGCTCATAATTACGCATCACAACGCCCCACTTCGGCCCACATAAAACATCAATTTTCCCTCATTTTCTTTTGGCCCAGCTGTAAAAAATTTATGCTACTGGGCACTTTTTAATTTTTTTGGGTTCTTACCTACCCCCCAAAAAACCCCCTCGTCATCTCATCCGCCCACAATACCCCAACCAGTAACAAAACTGGGTTACTTATGGGTGGAAGGTTTGGGTTTTGAAAATGTTTTGTAGGTTTTTAATCAATACTCCCTTTGGTTTTTTTTTGGGTGATCCAAGTGGGTTAAAGGCCGTGTTTGGGGCCCGCCCGTAAAGGGGCGAAGGGGAATTTTATTGTTTGGCTTTCAGGAGGTTTTTCACACCAAGATTCCATGGACGCGGCGAAAATCGGTTTTTGTCGTATTTAACCGCCCTTTTATTTAAAACTTCCCATGTAAAAAAGGCTAAGGGGTACAAATCTCTTAATTATAATCAGAGAAGAAATTTTTAAATTCCCGGGTAAGGTGGAATGAAACTGATATAAAACAAGTACGTTTTATTTAAATAAAGATGTTGTTCTTCGAGGGCTCGGAGTATTTTATATATACAAGTACGTATATATTTAATAAGAGATGTTAACTCGATACAGGCTGGAAGTGTACTGACCTCTCCGGTGAGCGGCGACGAATCCCCGCTCCTAATCCCTAGCCACGTATCCAAATTTCAGTGGCTATAGAATCTAATGGGCGGCGGTCAATGGGGCCGCTACAACTGAGGTGTTAATTATTTAAGGTGCAAATGCTTATTAACCACTGGGAATGTTAATTTACATTATCCCAGTAATATCATTTACTTAAATTACCTTAAATAATACCCATTACCATTATAATTATATTTATACAACCCTACGCATCCCCTATGAAGAGCATACAATACTTCCCTCACAAGGGGGTGGGGGGACAAAACCACCACTCTTCCAATTATTGAGTGGATGGTTGGTGGATAATTTCTACATACGTATATATATATATATATATATATATATATATATATAT
>JACEEZ010019499.1:15000-55000 GCA_016584305.1 Chionoecetes opilio | reverse complement strand
ACTTTCTTTGTGTTCTCATTAGTTTTAAGAATAGATATATATTTTTTGTACTGCACCATCATTCCAATTAAAGGCATGTACATATTTGGGGTAATTAGAATAAAAAAAGGATTCTCCCAAAAGTTGAAAGAGAAGTCGTAACTCGTCAAATGTAAAGTCGTAAAATGGGAGCGGAAGCGGAGTGGGCTAGCGTCCTACGACTGGCGTTCTCGGTGACACCGGTTTCGTTCCCCAAAGAAACTCAACCTTTCCGCACCGTTGAGTGGCCTAAGAACACCCACTGCCCTGCCCCTCAACTCTACCTTCGATTGCGAGTGCATCGGATGACACAGGGGGGCGGCATGAGCCTCTAATCACAGGCGTCAACATAAAACCCTGCCTGCGCCCCACGGGCGAGACCAACCCATCAGAAGCCTCAAGTGAACCTCTCATTAGCTATACTACCATCCGAGCCCTGGTCACACTAGCCTACAGGCGCTATAGGCACAAATATGTAAAAAAACAAAAAAAAAAAAAAAACATTTTTGCAAGAAAATATACAAAATACATACAATACTACAATGCTAGACATTTCAAAATTTAAAATATATGCGAAGAGCGAAGTATTCAGAAATTAATTAAATTAGGCAGCAATGCAAAAGCAATTCTATGATAATATAAGCGAAAGAAGTGGTGTCTGTCTTCTGTCTGTGTGTGTGTGTGTGTGTGTGTGTGTTGTGTGTGTGTGTGTGTGTGGTATCCTCGTTCGCGCCCCCGTGGCGCAATCCCTCATATGCACATTATTGGAACCGGGTTGACCAGGGAAGGTTTTAAGCCCACTTATGATAGATTCGATCACTTTGTTTTTTTTTTTTTTTTTTTAGGGCAGCCCTATAGCGATATTGTGAAAAAAAAGTGGGTTGCGAGAATTGAGAACTTGATGAGTGGTGATGGGTAATGGGTGAGTGAAGGTGGGGTGATGGGTATGGGTGTGGGGTGATTGTGAGTGAATGGGTGGGGGGTGATGGGTTGGGGTGATGGGTGATAGGTGAGGGAATAGGTGGGGGTGATGGGTAATGGTAAATATAAGCGAAAGTGTGTCCTGTCTGTCTGTCTGTGTGTGTGCGTGTGTGTGTGTGTGTGTCTGGTATAGGTTCCGCCCCCCCTGGCGGAATCACCTCATATGGCACATTTTTGGAACCGGGTTGACCAGGGAAGGTTTTTAAGCCGAATTATGAGATGATCCGATCCCTTTTTTTTTCTTTTTTTTAGCAGCCTATTAGCGATAATTGTGAAAAAAAAAGTGGGTTGCCAGAATTGAGGAAACCTTGATGTAGGGTGATGGGTAATGGGTGGGGTGATGGGTAATGGTGTGGGGTGATGGGTGAGTGAATGGGTGGGGGGTGATGGGTGATGGGTGAGGGAATAGGTGGGGGGTGATGGGTAATGGTAAATATAAGCGGAAACCTTGATGTAGGGTGATGGGTAATGGGTGATGAATGGGTGGGGTGTGGTAATGGGTGTGGGGTGATGGTGAGTGAATGGGTGGGGGGAGATGGGTGATGGGTGAGGGAATAGGTGGGGGTGATGGGTAATGGTAAATATAAGCGAAAGTGTGTCTGTCTGTCTGTCTGTCTGTCTGTGTGTGTGTGTGTGTGTGTGTGTGTGTCTGGTATAGGTTCCGCCCCCCGTGGCGCAATCACCTCATATGGCACATTTTGGAACCGGTTGACCAGGGGAAGGTTTTAAGCCCAATTATGAGATGATCCGATCACTTTTTTTCTTCTTGTTTTTTAGCAGCCTATTAGCGTAATTGTGAAAAAAAAGTGGGTTGCGAGAATTGAGGAAACCTTGATGTAGGTGATGGGTAATGGGTGAGTGAATGGGTGGGGTGATGGGTAATGGGTGTGGGGTGATGGGTGAGTGAATGGGGGGGGTGATGGGTTGGGGGTGATGGGTGATGGGTGAGGAATAGGTGGGGGTGATGGGTAATGGGTGAGTGAATGGGTGTGTGGTGATGGGTAATGGGTGAGTGAATGGGTGGGGGTGATGGTAATGGGTGAGTGAATGGGTGGGGGGTGATGGGTAATGGGTGAGTGAATGGGTGGGGGGAATACATACATTTCTACATCCATGATTTCAGGAAAGTTAGAAGGGGCTATCTGGAGAGTCCGTGTTTGGTGGGCCTTCGGCCCACCACCAATAGCCCTCCGCAGGAGCTAGCCAAAAAGTCCGCCCGGAGGGCGGCTTTGCGGCTAGTGGAAAATATTACGAAAAATTGAATAGAAAAAAATTACAAAAGCACTGCAACGGAAAATTACAGATATTTTTCATCGCATTCAATTTCGCATTATGAAATACAAATAAACATAAGAATACTATCACATATATACCTATAAAGAATAAAAAGGCACTTAATGAGAAACAATAACAAAACCCTCCTCGCTAAATAAATATTTCAACATAAACAGCAAAAACAATGAAACAACATATTCCTTGACCAAAGAAACTAAATAAAAATAAAAACTGAAACAAAACATTTTCAAACACTTCCGCAAACTTGCCTTCTTCGAATCAAGGTTGAAGAAAAATACAGCTCCAACTATTTCATATATGAAATACCAATCCGTGAAGAACAGGAACTTACAAATACGTCCACAAAAGACCCTTGAAAAAAAGGAATATTCTGGCGTAGAGAACAAAGCCTTTGACTCTACTTCTCAAAATAGATCCCGCTATGCTATAAAGATAAAAGATGGAACGAAGGAATTAAATCAACTTACCGTGGTCATACCAGGGAACGGTGGGAAGATAAAGACAAGAGGAAAGAGGAAGGGCTTGTGACGGAAAGGTACTAAACAAGATTTGACTCATAAAGATATCCTTTAAACAAGGGGAAAACGAATAAGAGGAAGGCGAAGAGTAGTAATAATGGAGTCTTAGAGACAGTGACGGGTAAGTACAAAAGGGAAACATAAATTAATGGAGAGTAAAGGAAAAACAAATAAGAAATCTAAGAGGAAAGTGAAAGAGATAAAAAAGGAGGTATGAGAGAAGGGAAAAAAGCAACATAATGGAGAGGAGGAGACAATAAACGATCATAAAAACAAAGGAAAATGGAAGCAAGAGAAAGTGGACGAAGCTTAGTCGAATATAAATAAAAAAAGAGGAAAGATTAACCGATAATACAAATGAAAAAATAATCATCATAAAGACAGGGCGCCGGGAAAGATAACGAATAAAAGAGGAATAATAAAGACTTCCCTCCCCTTATAGTTTCTACAGTTGGCTTGTTTGTAGGTGTTTTATGAGGAAGGGAAGATGTGTGTTGTGTTATAACACTCATACTGACGCGGCCATTAGTACACCTTAAGCGTGAGATGTAACACTTAAGATATTATCTATCCATCCAATGTATAATCACATGGACGGGTAAGTCTTGATACTGACAAGAAAAAAATAAGTGAAGGTGGAAAAGGAACAAAAGAGAAGAGAGGGATGAAGTGAAATAATCAAAGTACAGGAGGTTGTTGTAGCGGGATACGATCCGCAAGAAAGTGAAGACGTGTTCCTTTTACGAAATGAGAAGAAAAAAAGAGGAAAGTAGAGAGGAGGGGAGGAGGAGGAGTAAGTGGAGAAAAGGACAGGAGAAGGAGGAGGAGGAGGGGAAAGGGGGGGAGGAGGGGAAGAAAAGAGGCTTAGGCAAGTTGTCACAGGTTCTCTTCAGGATTCGATAGTTTTTTTTCTTCACGTTTTTTGGTTATTTCCACCTCTTCCACCACAACGGGACCAGACACACCCCACCACACACCACACACAACAAAAACCCCCCCCCCCCCCCCCCACCAAAACCACACACACACACACACACTATATACAACACATTTCACAAAAAAAAAAAAAAAAGTCGACTCATCCTTTCTCTGTCCTCCTCTTCATCTTCCTCTTATCACCTTCACGAGCGTGCAGCAAAAATATAAATATAATCAGCTGTGCCGTGCAGAGTTATGGCCGCGGCTTATATCTTTCCCTGGCTCTTCACCTTCCTTCAGGGACACCTACAGCAGGAGGAGGAGGAGGATGAGAGGATGAAGAGGAAGAGGAGGAGAGGAGGAGGAGTTGAGGGAAATGAGTTGTTCATGGGAGTGACAGATCTTTCGCGTACACGTTGTGGGAGAGGGAGTCATATCGCTCTCTCTCTCTCTCTCTCTCTTCTCTCTCTCTCTCTCTCTCTCTCTCTCTCTCTCTCTCTCTCTCTCTCTCTCTCTCTCTCTCTCTCTCCTCTCTCTCTCTCATTTTGGTAATATTTCCCTTGAGGGTAATTTCTACCATCTGGAAATAATTATCGCCTCCAGAATACTGCGTAACCTTCAGTCTCCGCAAAAATGGGTTCTGTGTTTGTCTGACTTTAAAGTTGAAACATCCAGTTGTTGTTTTTTTCTTCTTCTTTCCTTAACTTCCTGTATTATTTCTCCGTTATGAATATTTTTGGTTGCGTAATGTAGCTTTGAGCTTTTCCATAAACTATAAAACCACAACTATAGGACAATGATGAAGATAATAATAATAATGATGATATTAATAATAACAACAATAACATAAATGTTTAAAATAATCATCAACATTACAATATCATATTTTTCTTGGGGTTTCATGGATATTCAAGAATACATTCGAGGCTAAACAAATGCGATTAGAGAAGCTTCACCACATTTTTCTGCTCCAGTTTCCCTTCCCTTACTTCCGCCTCAGACTTCTTCCCTCCTTCCAACATTTCCTTACCTCTTAAGATTTTTTCTTGACCTGCGTATGACATCCTACTCATTCCCTTCCCCACTTCCTAACCTCCTTTCCCTTTAACTACACTTTTCATCCTTATAATACAATTGCTTACTACATCCTCCTTATTGCATTTTCCCTTTTATTCCTCCTTCTCCGCCTCCTCCTCCTCCTCCTCCTCCTCCTCCTCCTCCTCAGTCAGCCATTCAGTCATTCATCAACCTTTGACCTGTGAAGACGTCCCCTCACCTCGCTCCCAACCCAGCACCTCACCTAAACGCTAAGTGTCTCATAGTTTAAAATTCTAGCCTTTAATTTATAGCCTTTACTCTCTGACTCGTAATTAGAGAGTATACATATTACATAGTAATTCATACACCTTCATACACAAACACCAGTGTTAAACTTGATGGGATAAGAGTGTTTATAGCAAATTTCCTTTAACCCTAATACAGCGTGCTCCCACAAAACATTATAATCCCTTAAGGAATTTCCTCTCCGCTACCATGCCGTCGCCTTTGACCTTATGTACCACGTGTAGAAGTAGGTTTGCCAAACAGTATTTTGATCTAGGTAACATGGTTAAATGCCGCTTATGTGTTATGAACGCAAAACTTCGTAAGTATCAAGATATGTATCAAGTATTCATGCAAGAACGCCAGTCTCAGGATAACGTGACTCCTCCTCATTGCGACCTGACTCCTCCTCCTCCTACACTCCCTTCCACGCCTGTTGACCTGACTACATTCCATTCCCCGCCTGTTGACCTGACCACACTCCTTTCCTCGCCTGTTGACCTGACTCTCCCCTTAACACCTGTACTTAGTGATCTGACTCTCCCCTCCACACCTGTAATTTCCTCCTCCTCTCCCTCCACACCCATCCCCTCCACCTCCGCCTCCCACTCTCCACCCACCACCTCCTCCTCCTCCTCCTCCTCCTCCTCCTCCTCCTCCTCCTCCTCCTCCTCCTCCTCCTCCTCCTCCTCCTCCTCCCTTTCCCCCTCTTCCCCTTCCTCCTCTCCCTCCTCTTCCTCCACCCCTACCTCCTCCTCCTCCACCTCCTCCTCCTCCCCCTCCTCCTCCTCCTCCTCTGTCCCATTCACCCTTGTAAGACATGGCGTCAGACAGCCATTGATAAAGAAGCAACTCCCCGTCACAACCTATAACAGATTCGAAATCCTTGCCGAAACGTCAGTAGAAAAGGACGTCAAACTGATCGGGGACTCAATCATTCGTGATCAACTAGGGGAAATTCTGGGTCGTGATCCCCAACACAGAAAGAGCACTGCATTCCAGGAGCGTCCCTGGACAACATAACAAAGCCTGCGATGAATTAACAAATGACGCCGACGCAAACACCCTGATCATTATTCACGCGGGAACAAATGACGTCAAACAAACCAGATCAGAGGCCTCCTTACTAAATATCGCAATATGATGAATAATAAAAAGTAAAATCTAGTAAAATCATCGTATCTGGTATTCTTCCAAGGATCAATGCGGCAAACAGCTTCTACAACAAGGCCTTCAGCACAAACAATCGTCTCGCAAATCTCTGTAAAGAAAAAGGAGTTGAATATATAAACTTATGGGACCATTTTTATAACCAACCGATTCTCTTCCGAAACGATGGTCTCCACTTAAATTCAGTTGGTTCTGCACGACTCGGTAGGCTACTCAATGACGCGGTAACTAACTACAAATCAAAAAACTCCAAGCAGGTACAGGTTCCGACAACAACCTAAGCTCTCGTTACCGCAATCTAAGTTCTCGATCGCACAAAGCACCAACATCTAGTTCCCGCAAAGCCCCAACTACCCATCCCTATATTAAAGCTTGTTACTTTAATGCCCGTAGTATACGTAACAAATTTCATGATTTAGAGGAACTAGTTTATTCGAACAATACGACATCATCGGAATTTCCGAGTCATGGATAGATACGACAAATATAGATTTTTTGGCTGAATTAGCGATACTGGGGTATACCTTATTAAGCTCAGAAAGACTTCGAAGAGCAGGAGGAGGTGTATTATTATATATAAAGTCCTGTCTTCATCCCCTTGTAGTATCTAAGCACGAAACTGATAACAGTAATGTAATTTTCGTTCAACTAAATCGTCATTCTCAAAAAATTGTAATTGGCCTTGTTTATCGACCTCCAGCTCAAACAAATACAATTGACGAAGAACTCTATGAACAAATAGCGGAAATTAGTTCTCAGAACGAAAGCGCAATATTCGGTGATTTTAATATTCCCGTTACTAGTTGGGGCGCCTCGCTTACAACACATTCGGGGCACACTCTCTATTCAAATCTCCAAGAAAGTGCTTTATACCAACACGTGGATCATCCAACGAGAGGCGAAAATATTCTAGATCTTATTTTCACAACTAACGAAAACCTTGTCAGTAACGTTAACGTCGGATCCGAATTTAGTAGTAGTGACCACCGGGCGATTACTTCCAGTATTAACATCAGTAAGACAAGCGAAGCTGAAAGTAAAGAAAAAGTTCTTGATTATCGAAAGGCAGACTTCAGAAAACTAAAAAGAATCTTAACGAACACCGATTGGAATGTTATCTCAGAAAGTAACGACATAAATGTAGCATGGCATGAATTCACCGGTAAGCTTAACTTAGCAATACAATCCTCAATACCGACGCGATATAGGCGATCTTTTCAAAACATTAAACCGAAATGGTGGACCCGCGATATCAAGGACAGCCTTGCAGCTAAAAAGCGTGCATATGAAAAACACAAAGAAACACAAAATGAAGACGACAAACGCGATCACGACAGAATTAGACGAAATACGAAAAAACTCATTCAGCAGAGCAAGAAAGATTTTGAAGTACGTATTGCCGAAATGAGCAAATCAAATCCTAAAGAATTCTACAGCTATGTTAAAAAGGAAAAAGTAATGACGTCAACCATAGGACCGTTGGAAATGGAAAATGGCGAACACACAGAAAATGAAGTATCTATGGCGGATAGTCTAAATAACTTTTTTGCATCAGTCTTCACAGTAGAAAACACGCAAAATCAAACCATCCCGAAAACCCAGAACAAAGGTAATTGCCTCAGCTCATTGACCTTTCAGGAATGTGACATTTTCCTCGCGATAAATATCATGAAAATTAACAAAGCTCCTGGTCCTGACAAAATTTCGCCACGCATATTAAAAGAAGCAGCGAACGAAATAGTAAAACTACTTTCCATCTTATTTAATAAGTCTTTACTCACCGGAAATGTACCGTGCGAATGGAAACTAGCAAATGTCACACCCATATTTAAAAAAGGAAGCAAGTCGCAGCCCGGAAACTATCGCCCAATCAGTTTAACATCAGTTGCTGGAATATTAATGGAATCCATCATAAGAGACAAAATCGTTAAGTTCTTAGAAGAAAATGACATAATCAAAGATTCGCAGCATGGATTCAGAAAGAAACGCTCATACCTCTCAAACTTACTTGATTTTTACAATAATCTATTTAAAATGTACGACAACACGAGGGCAGTAGACGTAGTTTACCTCGATTTTCAAAAAGCGTTCGACAAAGTTCCTCATAAGCGTCTCATTAGCAAAGTAAAAGCTCATGGTATAGCAGGCCATCTTTCAAATTGGATAGAAAACTGGCTGTCAAATCGTAAACAAAGGGTGGTAATAAATGGAAATTCTTCTGACTGGACCAGTGTAAATAGTGGTGTTCCTCAAGGTTCAGTTCCTGGACCTATCCTGTTCTTAATATACATAAATGACATTGACGAGGGAATCACATGCAGGATATCGAAATTTGCTGATGACACGAAAATCACAAACATAGTCTCTACAGAATCTCAGCGCCAACTCATACAAAACTACTTAAACACGCTAACAGAATGGTCAAAAACATGGCAAATGAATTTCAACCTTGACAAATGTCATGTACTACATATCGGTAATAACAACCCTCATAAAAGTTACGTGATGAACGATTTCCAACTAACAAGTGTTGATAAAGAAAAAGATTTAGGCGTTATAATCTCGAAAGATCTAAAACCGAATAACCAAATTATAGAGGTAGTAAAAAGTGCAAATAAATTGGTTGGCTTTATTGGACGAACTTTCAGTTTCAAATCTGAAAAAGTTATACCCACTCTTTTTAACTCGCTTGTTCGCCCCCATCTAGAATACTGTGTGCAGTTTCTGGGGCACTTTATTATAAAAAGGACATAGATAACTAGAAAAAATACAGCGCAGAGAACCAAATGATACCTAGATTGCGTAATAAGTCGTACGAAAATCGGCTCAAAGAACTTAACTTATTCCCACTAACAAAACGAAGGATAAGAGGTGACCTCATCGAAGTCTTTAAAATCTTCAATGGATTTCCGAACGTAGTCCCAGAAAATCTTTTCACGCTAGACCGGTCAAGCTCAACTAGAAACAACGGATTTAAAATAAGCAGGAAACGGTTTGTAACGAACGAAGCAAAGTACTTCTTCACAAACCGTGTTGTAAACGTATGGAATGGGCTGCCGTCAGACGTAGTAAACTCAAATACAAAAGAATCATTTAAAAATCGCCTCGATAAATATTTCATATCAAATCCCCGGTTGTCACTGTTTATCTCGGAATAATAAATTTATATCGCGGGCCTCTGATACTTACTCTCATTGCGTAAAATGATTGCGAGTCGCGTCTACACAACCCCTCCCATACGTCTCAGACAGCCCCGAGTGAACGGTCACTACTACAACTTTGTACCTGTGACGGGCTGTGGTTCAGTAAGGGCCCTGTCAGTTAGTGACCACCATCGGGATTTATATACCAGGGGTCACTGCTGCAGGGGGCATTGAAGTGCACGGCGTCCTACTTGGAAAGTGCACTACCGCAGTGGATTGAAACGGAGCTGGGGCCTGATTGACTGCTGCCTTCCAAGAAAGCGCCAGGCAAGGCTGCCGCTTTACCCTTGAACTTCCACACTGAGCCTACACCAACACTACATTAGACCTCATAACACACACAGATAGCCCCGGGTTAACGGTTACCACTACTACTCTCGACCTGTGACGAGCTGTGGTTCAGTTAGGGTCCTGACAGTTAGTGACCGCCATCGGAATTTAAGGTACCAGGGGTCATTGCTGCAGGAGGCATTGAAGTGTACGGCGTCCTACATGGAAAGTACACAATCTGCAGTGGATTGAACGAAACTGGGGCCTGATTGACTGCTGCCTCCCAAGAAAGCGCCAGGCAAGGCTGCCGCACCACCCTTGAACCTCCACCCTGTGTTCACACCATTACAAAACACACATAACATGACCTATCTATCAAGCACTAAATCTACCCCCACAAACTAGTAGTAGCTAGCCATAGATTACAGCTTTCAACTTTCCTCACAAATTCCATGCAGTTTTTCTATATTGCATGGGATAACTTCTTTTCCGGCCAGCTTCGGCTGGAGGGATGGGTGGGTGGGGAGGAGCCTTCTACTTCCTATCCTTTCTCTCTTATTATCTAGTTAGTGTAGTGTAGTTAAAGCAAATAGCCTTGTAAGGACCTATCGGTCTGTTGCTGTTTGTGTTTCCTTTCTATTTCTTTTGTATTCCTCCTCCTCCTCCTCCTCCTCCTCCTCCTCCTCCTCCTCCTCCTCCTCCTCCTCCTCCTCCTCCTCCTCCTCCTCCTCCTCCTACCTTGACTCACTTCCCTCCTACTCCTTCTCACTCCTGCCTTTTCGCGCAACAATAACACTTACAATAAAAGAGAGGAAAAAACCAAACTGTAAGTGTAAGTGTAAGTGAGGCTTAAGGCCCATTGCATTGTGTGTCTGTGTGTGTGTGTGTGTGTGTGTGTGTGTGTGGTGTGTGGTGTGTGTGTGTGTGTATTCATCTAGTTGTATTCATCTAGTTGTATTTTACAGGGCTAGAGCAATGCTCGTGTGGCCCCGTCTCCATATCAACATTTTTATCATTCATCCTTAGTGCTTTGTGTTGGTCGAAGCCAGCACCCCGGAGAGCAGGTCACAAACCCCGGCTAACACCCGGTACCCATTCACTGCTGGGTGGACAGGGGCTCGGGTCTTAAGGAAACAACCCATCTGTTTCCGCTCCGCCCGGAGATTGAACCCGGGACTTCTCGGTTGTGAACCGAGCGTGCTTCCCTTGCACCACGGAGTACCCTAAGTGTGGTTACTCACACACGGAGTGTGTGTGTGTGTGTGTGTGTGTGTGTGTGTGTGTGTGTGTGTGTTACCAAGAGAGGAAAGTAGGAAGAGGTTCTTGACCGTGAAATACCCAGAGAGGGAAAGAAAACAAAAGTGGACAAAAAAGTGGAAAGGACTCAAGAGGTGGAAGAAGAGGAAAGCATGGTGGACGAGAGGAAAATTTGGCGGCGCATCTTTGATCAAGGAGGGAAGGAAAACAAGTGGAGAGAGAGAGAGAGAGAGAGAGAGAGAGAGAGAGAGAGAGAGAGAGAGAGAGAGAGAGAGAGAGAGAGAGAGAGAGAGAGAGAGAGAGAGAGAGGAGAGAGACTGCCACTGCCACTGCCACTGCCACTGCCACGCCACTGGTTAAATTGGTACGACCACTGCTACCGTGAGGGTCACACCGTAGAAAACTGTCGCTCCTTGCTTGGCCCAAAAGAGGCAAGATAAGCTCTGCCACCAGCTGACTGAGCAGGCAGCTACCACTTCCCACCTCATTGAAACCCTCAACAGACTCTTTACGCATCACCCTTCCTGGAAACCCAGCAGTCATCACCAGACTCCGCACTCACCCAAGAACCCAACCCCCTACTACCGGATATGCAACCACACCNACATCCCAAAAAGTTTTTTTCCCCTCCCCCTATCCAAAGATTCGTTCATTTCTAAATAAGCGTTCTTTGGGGATACCTTGCCAGCTTCGGTGGAGGATGGTGGTGGGAGGACCTCCTACTTCCTATCCTTTCTCCCCTTATTATCTAGTTAGTTGTAGTGTAGTTAAAGCAAATAGCCTTGTAAGGACCTATCGGTTTCCGTTGCTGTTTGTGTGTTTCCTTTCTATTTCTTTGTATCCTCCTCCTCCTCCTCCCTCCCCCTCCTCCCCTCCTCCTCCTCCTCCTCCTCCTCCTCCTCCTCTCTCCTCCTCCTCCTCCTCTCCCTTGACTCACTTCCCTCCTATCCTTCTCACTCCTGCCTTTTCGCGCAACAATAACACTTACAAAAAGAGAGGAAAAAAAAAACAAACTGAAAAGTGTAAGTGTAAGTGAGGCTTAAGGCCATTGCATTGTGTTTTCTGTGTGTGTGTGTGTGTGTGGTGGGTGTGTGTGTGGTGTGTGTGTGGTGTGGTATTCATCTAGTTGTATTCATTTAGTTGTATTTTACAGGGCTAGACATGCTCGTGTGGCCCCCGTCTCCATATCAACATTTATCATTCACCCTTTAGGCTTGTGTTGGTCGAAGCCAGCACCCCGGAGAGCAGGTTCACAAAACCCCGGCTAACACCCCGGTCCCCATTCACTGCGGTGGACAGGGGCTCGGGTCTTAAGGAAACAACCCATCTGTTTCCGCTCCGGCCCGGAGATTGAACCCGGGACTTCTCGGTTGGGGAACCGAGCGTGCTTCCCTTGCACCACGGGTACCCTAAGTGTGGTTACCCCACACACGGAGGTTTGTGTTGTGTGTGTGTGTGTGTGTGGTGTGGTGTGTGTGTTACCAAGAGGGGAAAAGTAGGAAGAGGTCTTGCCCGTGAAATACCCAGAGAGGGAAAGAAAAACAAAAGTGGGACAAAAAAGTGGAAAGGACTCAAGAGGTGGAAGAAGAGGAAAGCATGGTGGACGAGAGGAAAATTTGGCGGCGCATCTTTGATCAAGGAGGGAAGGAAAAAAGTGGAGAAGAGAGAGAGAGAGAGAGAGAGAGAGAGAGAGAGAGAGAGAGAGAAGAGAGGGAGAGAGAGATGAGAGAGAGAGAGAGGAGAGAGAGAGAAAATAGAGAGAGAGAGATGAGACTGCCACTGCCACTGCCACTGCCACTGGCCACGGCCACTGGTTAAATGGTACGACCATGCTACCGTGAGGGTCACACCTTTAGAAAACTGTCGCTCCTTGCTTGGGGCCAAAAGAGGCAGTTTAACTCTGCCACCAGCTGATTGAGCAGGCAGCTACCACTTCCCACCTCATTGAAACCCTCAACAGACTCTTTACGCATCCACCCTTCCCTGGAAACCCAGCAGGTCATCACCAGACTCCGCACTCCACCCAAGAAACCCAACACCCCTACATACCTGGAATTATGCCAACCCACCTACCTTCACAAGAGAAACTGACTCTTATTTCCGCTAATGTCAGAGGACTCCAAACCAGTATAGGAGATCTAGCTCATTCTTTCATCATCCCACACAATCCAGACATCATTGCTACGGTCGAGACATTCTTGAACCCTACTATCCCTGCTAACTTCGGACACAGCCAGGGATATTGAAGAGGGCACCGAAGAGACCGTGCCCAGGGCACCTTCGGGGGCATCGCCGTCTGCTTCCGCGAAGGTAGAGGCCCTCGAGGTTGAAATGGATAGGCACCTTGAGATGATGCTCTTCAGACTGGGGACGAGTCTCCACGAAACCATCCTACTATGCGTCTGCTACCGTCCACAGTGCCAGGGAAATGACCCCATCCACCTCCTCCACTCCAACATTGACACCCTACCTCTCCAGCACAACTGCAATCATCTCATTGTTGTAGGGTACCAGCATCTGGTTGAGATGAACCAGCCTCTGGTTGCGAGGCAGTTCGAGGATTTGCTAACTGAGTACGGCCTTAGCAACCATGTCAAGTTCCCCACCCACATCTCTGGCTCCTACCTCGACCACGTCATCACAGATTTGCCAGAAGAAGTGATCACCTGCCTCCCCCTGGGTATGGTTTTATCATCGGACCACTCTGCCATACTCACCACCATCAGCACCACTGTGGAACGCGACGAGGCTACTGCCCGAGTCAACTGGCTTTGGTCTCGTGGAGATTGGGACAGCCTAAAAGAAAACTTGGACTCCATTGTGTGGACGGAGCTTCTCCACGGCGACGTTAACACACAAGTGGAGACCTTCACCAACCTCCTCCTATCTCTCCAGAAAAAACATATATCCAGCCAAACCTACAAATCCAAACCCCATGAGCCCTGGTTTGGTTTTCAGTGTAGGAGAGCTGCTGACAACAAGAGCAGGGCCTGGCTGCGGTACAGATCCCACCCCTCCCAACTCAACAAGTATTGGCACAAAGAAGCCTGCATGACCCTGTGCCAGGTCCAAAAGCAGGCTATACAACGCTGGAGAGAGGACTTAAAGGCCAAGTACAGCGGCCAGTCAATGAGCAGTAAGGAGTGGTGGTGTGGAGTGAAGCAGCAGCAAGGCCTTTTTGCTGACAACACCATTCCGCCGCTCACCAGACCAAACGGGTCGATGGCTGTCCACGACAAGGACAAGGCTGAGCTATTGGCAGCAAATTTTTCTTTTAAGATGTCGGTGCCAGACCCCTCACGCGGGCCTCCAGAGATACAATCCTTCACCAGGGCCTCTCTGGAGAGTCTCGCATTCAACAATAAGGAAGTATAACATCAGCTGCGGCAAATAGATCCCAAAAAGGCGCTAGGGCTCGACAACATCAACCCTCACCTACTAAAGGGTTGTGCTGCCCAGCTCGCTCCACCACTCACCATCATCTTCAACAACATCCTTTCCTCGTGCAAGTGGGCCACGCAATGGAAAGAAGCAAGAGTGGTGGCCATCCACAAAAAAAATGGCAAACGGGACCAAAGATCTACCGCCCAATCTCCCTCCTCACCACTGTTGGAAAAATCCTGGAGTCCATCATCACTGCCAAGATCAACACCTTCTTGGACGCCCACCATCTCCTCAACTCCAAGCAATTTTGTTTCAGGCAGGGAAGGTCAGCTGCAGACCTGCTCCTCCTTCAGTCTGCTTCCTGGAACCACTCGCTGGATAGAGGAATGGACACCTTTGTCGTGGTTTTGGACATCGCCAGAGCCTTTGGCAGGGTGTGGCACCGAGGTCTCGCTGCCTAGTTGAGGAGCCTGGGAGTGCGCGCGCCCTGCTACAGCTAATCCAGGACTACATCCAAGACAGGAGACCTTACGGGTGGTGATCAACGGTCACGCTTCCAGCCAACAACCCATCCACGCCAGCGTCCCGCAGGGCAGCGTACTCGGGCCTGTTCTGTGGAATGTCTACTTCAATGACATTCTCCAGCTCATTTCTGAGGCCCAGGCCTACGCTGTCGACTGCACCTTTGCCCTCCCCTGTGACAGGCGTGACTGGCAGGACACGGTGTGCCGCATCAACCTGGCATTGGACAACATCGTCACCTGGAGTAGTCGTTGGCAGGTCAGCCTGGCCCCTGACAAAACCCAGGCTCTGCTTATCTCCCGCAGGCAGGACATCGCCAACCTGCCTGCACCGGACATACAACTTGAGGGCAGATCACTCCCGTTTCAGAGATCCATCTCCATTCTTGTGGTGGAGTTTGACGCGGGACTGACCTTCACCAATCATGCCTGGAGAGTTGCTAAAAACTCGACCTGGAGACTCAGCTGTGTCCGGTGCATCTCCCGCCTTCTGGATGCCAAGGGGGTTGAGGTCCTGTACAAGGCTCCGGTACGTCCCCTAATGGAATACTCCCCTCTAGTATGGTCTTCTGCCCGCCCACCTACCTGGCCACACTAGACGGCGTCCAGAGAAGAGCCCAGCGACTGGTTAACAACAAACGTACCCACCACGCGCCTGACTCCTTCCAACCCCTCCAGGAGCGCAGGGATGAGGCAGGTTTATGTGTCATGCACAAGGCACTAAATCTCCACACGCCCCACCTGGCAGCCATCAAGCTCCCCAGGACCCCACCGCTCCTTAACTCCACCCGTGTCGCCCCACATCGACAGGAGCAAGTGACTGTGCCCTTCTCCAGGACAGAGCACCACCTACGTTCCTTCTTACCCCGCTACGGCCGTCTGTGGAACCAGTTAGTTCACCAAACCGACCTCCACCACCACGCCTCGCTACAAGACTTTAAGCGGGGGGTGAACAGCAGGTTGATGGCCTAGATTATTATTATATATAAAATGTCTTTTTTATAGTATATGTAGCTATACATAGCTCTAGTATAAAACCTAGAGCATTAGCTCTAATAACACCAAATGTACTAACAGTTTAAATAGAAAAATAAATAAAAAAGAGAGATAGAGAGAGAGAAAGATAGAGATATAGAGAGCAAGAGAGAGAGGGAGATAAAGAGAGAGAGAAGAGAGAGAGAGAGGGGAGAGAGAGAGAGAGGAGAGAGAGAGAGAGAGAGAGGAGAGAGAGAGAGAGGAGAGAGAGGGTTAAAGAGAGAGAGAGAGAGAGAGAGAGAGGAAAAGGAGAGAGAGAGAGAGAGGGGAGAGAGAGGAAAAAAGAGAGAGAATAGAGAGAGAGAGAGAGAGAGAGAGAGAGAGAAGGAGGAGAGAGAGAGAGAGAAAAGAAAGGGGAGGAGAAAAGAAGAGAGAGAGAGAGAGAGAGAGAGAGAGAGATATTCACAGCAATTCGGCTTCTGACAGGGGAGTCCCGCAGCAGACCTTCTTCTCCTGCACTCAGCAGCCTGGAACCACTACCTAGATCGGGGCAAAGACACCTTCGGCGTCGCTCTTGACATCGCTGGTGCCTATGATAGGGTGTGGCATCAGGGCATCACTACCAAGCTGAGAAGCCTGGGGATGTGCGGTGACATGTTACACCTCCTGCAAGAATACCTCTAGGAAAGAACTCTGTGCGTGGTGGCGAATGGTCACACCTTCTCTGAAAATGCTATCAAAGCCAGTGTCCTAGGAAATGTACTCGCACCATTACTATGAAACGTTTACTCCAACGACATCCTGCAGCTGATTCCTGAGGCAAGAGCGTACACAAACGACTGTACTCTCACATTCACCTGTGAGAGGAATGACCGCCACAACACAGTCATTCGAATCAACCAGGCACTGCAGAGCATCGCCTCCTGGGGCAAGAGATGGCAAGTCACCATTGCACCAGATAATACCCAAGCAGTCCTCATCTCCCGCAGGCAAGATGCAGTCAACTTGGACAGACACGCCATTCTCCTGGAAGGCAGAATAATACACCTCCAGAAGTCAGTCATCATTCTAGGGGAGGAATTAGACTCTGGCCTCACATACACCAGCCACGCCAGGAAAGTCGCCAAGGATGCTGCCTGGAAACTGAGTTGCATCCGACGCGTCGTGCACCTTCTGGACGCTCAGGGAGTCGGCACACTCTACAAGTCACAAGTCCGCTCCCTGATGAAATTTACCGCCCCTCGCACGGTCCCTGCCCCCCGTCATACCTAGCCTCCTTCCCCGGGTTTTTCAAGCCAGAGCCCAGCGGCTGGCCCGGCTTAAAGCCGCTGAGGCTGCAGTACAGATCTTTCAACCTCCCCAAACCCGGGGGCGTGACGTGGCGGCATGGGCGTCATGTACAAGGCTCACAGGATGCAACTCCTACAGCTAGCAGAGCTGCGCCTCAACCCATGATTCAGGCTCTCCCATTCTACTAGTGCGGCCCACAACATCGACCATCAGGTGACTGTGCCTTTCGCGAGGACGGAACATTACCTCCGCTCCTTCCTATCCCGCTATGGTCGACTATGGAACACCTTGGTGCGCCAGACCGACCTGCACATCCCCACTTCCTGTACCGCCTTCAAATCGGGCGTAAATGCCTGGCTGCAAGCGGATCTAACGCAATAAAAACATGCAAAAAAAAATAAGGGACTAAAAATTTTTTTATATAAGATTTTTTTTTTTTTGTATATATGTATAATTTTTTCTTTTTTTATATATTATATATATAAAATATATTTTATTGTGTGAATCAATGTATTTGTATACTTTCTTTATATTATTTGTATTAGCATATAATTGTTAGTATAATTTCTTAATCATTCGTGTATTAGTATTAGTTTATAGTAGAATATTGCTATACTTTTTCTATATTATTTGTATAATTATTGATTTGAATAAAATATAATACTGCTAAAGATAGTCTTTGGCGTCCCAGCCGGGACCTTAGCTCATCAACTCCCCTTTCGTTTTCAATTTATTAGGTTTAAAAAAAAAAAAAAAAAAAGGAGAGAGAGGGAGAGAGAGAAGGAGAGAGAGAAAGATATATATAGTAAAGAAAAAGTTAAATGAGAGAAAAAGTTTAAACCCCGATTATTTTATATTTTCCTTATGGTATTACCCAGGCAGGCGAATAAAGCACATATTCCAATTATAATATCTACAAATATTTTCATATAATAGAAAAATTGAGTAAAATAAAACAAAACAAAAAAACCTTCGTTTTAGGCCACAGGAATAGAGACCCAGATTAAAAGCTTATAAAAAAATAATGGATGGATGACGAGGGAAACTCAAACCTCTCACAATGTCTACTTACATGGCTGGTAGGACAATTAGCAGGCACTCTGGTACTCACCTGTAACAAATATAAAATAATACATTATTATGTGTACGGCATGATTTTCTGATGGTTTCAAAGAGAGAGAGAGAGAGAGAGAGAGAGAGAGAGAGAGAGAGAGAGAGAGAGAGAGGGGAGAGGGAGGAGAGAAAAAAGAGGAGAGAGAGAGAGAGAGAGAGAGAAATAGGGGAGTGAGTAACATAAAGGGAAAATAGAGGACAAAATAGGTGATAAAGGGATACAATATAGGCAATGTAGGAAAAGTTCTTACGGCTAGTAAGCATGTTAGAACAAGAAGTAACGGATTCAAGCTTAAAAAAGGTAGATTTAAAAAGGTAATTGGGAGAAACTGGTTCACAAATAGGGTGGTGAATGATTGGAATGGACTAAGTCGTTAGGTGGTCAATGTGGAGTCTATTGCGGTCCTTAGAAGGTGTCTGGAAGAATGCATGGATGGGTAAAAGAGGTGGATATAGGTAGAATTAAGTAACAGGAACTACCTCGTATAGGTCTCAAGGCCTCTTGTAGCTTCCATATTTTATTATGTTCTTATGTTATTATAAAGCAGATAATGTTTCTTGAATGGCAGGCGGCTGGGGAACTGTGTAGTCTCAGCCCTCTTTCACTTGGTCCTCTAAATATTATTCCACGCCTAATGACCTACTCGCTGAGAGGCAGCAGAAGCGGCCATCTATATTTCTCTCACTCCTTACACGCCTCGACTTTTACCACCCAGCCTGTTGCTTAGGCTTTCATCTTGGCAGTATACTTATTGAATCAATAGTAGTAGTAGTAGTAGCAGTAGTAGTAGTAGTAGTAGTAGTAGTAGTAGTAGTAGTAGTAGTAGTAGTAGTAGTCAAAGTAGTAATAGTAGTATAAGAAGTAGTAGTAGTAGAAGTAGATATAGTATTAGTAGTATTAATAGTAGTAGTAGTAGTAGTAGTAGTAGTAGGTAGTAGTAGTAGTAGAGTAGTAGTAGTAGCAGTAGTAGCAGTAGTAATATTAGTAATAATAGTAGTAGTAGAGCGTTGTAATAACAGTACTTAGCCATACCAATAATAGGGGTAGCAATTGTTTCATATACTTTTTTTGAAATTGTTTCATATTCCAACTCGCTCTCTCTCTCTCTCTCTCTCTCTCTTCTCTCTCCTCTCTCTCTTTTCTCTCTCCTCTCTCTCTCTCTCTCTCTCTCTCTCCTCTCTCTCTCTCTCTCTTCTCTCCCCTCTCCCCTCTTCTTCTCTCTCTCTCCTCTCTCTCTCGCTCTCCCCTCTGCCTTCTCCGCTCTCTCCTCTCTCCTCTCCCCTCTCTCCCCTCTCTCTTTTTCGTCAGGATTATAATTCACCGAACAGGGCAGCGGCCTGCAACTTCAACTTCAATTACCCCTTATTGATTCAAACATTTGGAGGCCAGACGGGTGGTATGGGAGGAATCCGTTGCGCTCCATAGAGTTTCATGAACAGGAGCTTTATTTTTTATACCCCGAGCGCTGTGGAGGTCGGAATTATTGGTAGGAAATTCCATCAGATAATTAAAAACTGTTAAAAATCAATAGAAAAGAATTTTAAAAAACGGGGGAAAATTGGGTTTAGAAAAAAAAATTAAAAACAAAATTTCAATAAATGATTATGCAAAACTGAAAAATTATATTAGTTTTTATAAAACAGTAAAAGGTTTTCCCCATTAATTTTCAAAACTGGGTTTCATTGAAATTGTACATTATTTTTTTTGTTTAATTTCCCAAATCCTTTTTGGTTTTTAAACCCCCTTTCATAAAAGTAATGCTAAAATTTTTAGAAGTTTTTTTTCATGGATGGGAGGAAAAGGTTTCCCAAAAACCATAGCAACCCCACTATAAATCACTTAAAGTCACTAATTTTTTTAGGGCAGTGATTTTAAAACCCCGAGGCCCCTTTAAATGATGAAACCCATATACTAAGTGGTTAATAAACCGCGATAAAAAATTAAAATTTTTTCCTTTTCTTTCCGGTCTTTTTGCATTTGGGGAAAAACAAAAAAAAAGTTTTTGAGTGACGAGAGACATAAAACCTCGGGGAATTTGCCCGACGTGACCCAAAAACAACCTTTCTTGGCCGTAAATACGAAACCCGACCTATGGAGGGGGGGGAAAAACAGGCTCTCCCCACTTTCCCCACACCGTCCACATACACCCACCCAAAATTAAAGGGCCACCCTCCAGATACAAATCACTAGCACACGAACACCCCTACCCTTTTAAGGGCCCCCCAAAAAACACACGGAATCACACTGAAATATACTGGTGCGTGCTGAAAAAAAAACCCCGTTTCTAGCCAAAAATAAGCAAACCCCGGGCCTCGGAAACAAACACCCTACTTCATTTTTTTGGGTAGTTTTTGGGTCCCTTTTCTTTCCCCCCTTTTTCGATATTTTGTATCCTCATTTTTCCCCTTCATTTATATAAAAAGGTTTTTTTTGTTTTGCATTTTCAAAAATTTTATACCTTATACAAAATTTGAGGCCCCACCAAATTTTTTGTTCTGGTAAGTTTTTGGAAGAATATTTGTCAAAAATTTTTTTAGTATTCGGGGCCTGACAAATTTAGTTAAAATTTAAGAAGTTTTGGGCATTTTTTTTAGGGTGCTGGGAATAAATAAATTACTTTTCCTCTTCTTTTTTAGACAATTTCATTCACGGTCCCTACAAAAAGCATAAAACAAAAAAAGGAAGAAAGAGGAAGGGGAGGAGGAGGAGGAGGAGGACGTAGGAAGAGGAAAAAAGAAGAAGGAGGTGGTAAAATTGGCACAATTTTGGTGTTTTTGTCAACATTTTTTGACCGGCATAAAGAAATTTTTATTAATATGCTCTCTCCCCTCTTTTCTCTCTCCCCTCTCTCTTTCCTCTCTTCTCTCTTCTCTCTCTCCTCTCTCTCTCCCCTCTCTCTTTTCTTTTGGGGGGGGAGAGAGAGAGAGAGGACGGGACCGTCATGGGGGGGCCATGGGACAACAAAATGAGGCCCCGGATTTTGTGTTTTTTTAAACTGTTTACCGTTTTATAAATGGGGGGCCCCTGCCGGGGCCAACCCTTCCGTAGGCTCACAATACCGTGGACATATGTACTCTACCCAAAAAGGCCCTAAAAAAGTACATTTAATGGTAATCTACATTGGCGAGGACCTGGGGATACGGGCAACCAGACTGCGCATGCGCAAAATGTAAACTTTGGAAAAGGGGAATGTTTAAATCGGTGTCAGCAGACTCTTTCAATCCAAACAAAGCCAAAGAATTTAAGTGAAATATCCATGTCAGAGCACGGCAAATAATAGGGAGTCAAAAAGAAAAATGCCAGAAGAAAAATTTGCCGGGCCCCGCCCGCGCGGGGTGTTCCCCCAACCTGCACCAGCGAGCCACCCCCGCCACCCGGTCAAATATCCCTCCTTACGTCCCCAAACGGGGGGAATTTCCTCGAAACTAGCTTACGCAAGCCAGATCTACAGAAAAGGTGCCCTTGAAATTTGGGGAAAAATATTTGGGCGGGCCAAAGCCAACTCTTTTCCATTTTTTTACGGAAAAAAAGTCAACCCACACCAAATACAAAAAAAACGCACCACGGCCAGCACCCCTTCACCCCCACGCTTTTTGGGGGGCCCGCCCCCGGTTTAGGCCCCCATACCCCCCCCTTTCCCCCCTCCCAAGGGAGCCCCCCCTCGACCAAGGGGAACCCGAGGGGTAGCCCCCTTTTCCCCCACAGCGGGAAAGCAAACCCGCCCCCCCGCTTTGGGGAACCCGCAAACCCGGGCCCCCCCGCCCGGGACATGCAGCCCGCCCCTCCCCCCGGTTTACATGCAGCCAGCCCCTCCGCCCGGTGACATGCAGTAGCCCCCCCCGGGCCCGGTGACATGCAGCCGGCCCCTCCGCCTGGTGACAGCAAACCCCGCCCCTTCCCCGCAAAAACCGACCTTTTTGGTTTACCCCTCTTCAACCGAGACCTGTGGTTTTTGACCCTACACCGCCAGCGAAACCCCCCCGGGTGACCCCTTTTCCCCTCTGGCGGGCTCGAGGGGCAGCCCCGTCGCAGCCAGCAGGCCAAAAGACAACCTTTCCCCAATTTTCCAGTCACTTCACCGGGCCTTCAGCCATCCCCATATGGCACGCAGGGGGAAATTTCCCCACAACAAATTAAAATTTTTTATACAAAGATATAGTGGCAAAGTGCATAAAATTTTCCCAAAAGACATTAAATCAATCATGTCTAACCTAGGAAAAAAAAAAAAAAAAAAATATGGGGGGGGGTTTTCCCCGGAAATGCTTAAACACTGATATTAAGATGCTTATATACAATTGGGAAACCCGCAACAAAAGGGGTTTTAAATTTTATTAGGGGCAGGGCCCCAAAAAACAATAGCAAAAAACGCACAAAATAAAATCAGACCCCCCATTTACCTAAAAAAACAATCTCCCTTTTGGGGGATACTAACTTCAAAAAGTTTTCCTTTAAATTTTGATTTTTGGGAAAAAAAGCAAAGTAAGGCTATTCCCCGGGGCCAAAAATCGACCTGCTTTACAAGTTGGGTGACAGAAAAAAACAAATGGATTCCCTCCAGTGGCCCTGATATATGGGGGGCTGTAGACAAAATTGATGACGAGCCCCCCATAAACAAATTTTTGAAAAAATTTTTGTTAAATTATTGTGCTCTTTAAAGTGAAGAACAAAATATGAAGTTTGGGGCGGGCAAGTTGGGCCCGTGCCAAAAGTCTCAGGGGGAAAACCAAGTCAAGAAAACAAGTTTAAACGAAAATGTATGAAATGGTTTTGAAGCAAACGGGGGGGGACTGGGCATTAACCAGTTCCAACCTTTCAACTTGGGAAATGGGGATTTTGATGATTTTTTTTTTAGCGAGGGTGGGAAAACGTATCCTTCCCCCCTAAAAAAGACTAGGCGCAGTTTAAATTTTTGGCACCCTAGATAAACAATGTCCCGGATTTAATTTCATTCAAATTTGGAAAAAGTTAAGAAACAAAAACCCCTTTGTTTACCGATTTTCAAAACAAGAATGCATCCACCAAAAAAAGACAAAGACAGGCCCAAACCCCAAAGCCAGGTGTTCCCGCCCCCATTTCCCCCCCCTCCAAAAAACTAACCCCCTTTAGACTCTCACCAACCCCCCAGTCAGGTAACGAACCGACCCCCCCTTTCACAAGGGTTTTAAAACTCAAAAAGGTAGTTCACAGCTGCCCAAACCCCCAAAGACAACACCCCCCCCCCGACCCCCAAAACCCCCTTTCCTTTCCCCCCTCATTTCCAAAATATGCCTAACCCCCCCCCCACCCGCCTTATTGCCCAACCGGGCCCCAAAAGTAACCCGGCCAGGGGGTGGGTTTCAACCCCCCGCCCGGGAGGGGGGGGCCCTCAGGTTACTCCTCGAGGCTCAAAGCACTGTTTCGGGCACCCAACCCCCCCAATACATTTTAAAAACAAAATGCTCATTTGGGGAAAATCCCCAGACGCGACGCAACCCCCCACCCCAAAGCGAATCTTCCACCCTAAAACCCCTAAAGGTTTGGGCCCCTCTAAAAAACACATCAAAGAAAAAAAATAGGATGCCCTTTAAAATGGGGGGGAATTTTCCCCCTTCCCCGAAGCCCCTTGGGTTGGGGGGCCCCCCACGCACCCCTACATACATTGAAAACACAGAAATTTATTTTGGGGGGAAAAACACCGACGCGACGCCCACCCCCCACCCCGGCGGGAAAATTTTTACCCATTAAAAATAATGTTGGGGCCCCCTAAAAACACATCAAAAAAAAGAAAATAAGATGCTTAAACTTTTGGGGAATTTAACCACAAAAAAGCAAAATTTTTTGGGATGACCACAAAAAACCCGATGTGAATTCTTTCCCTGGGCCCCAGGGGGGTAAGTCTCGATTATGTAAAATACAGTTTAGGGATTGGCGAAGAAAGAATTTTGCCCTGTATTTATATTTGAAAGGAGGGGTAAATTTTGAAAATAAACGCTCCAAATCCCTAAAAGTCTAATTTTGATGAGACAAGCTTTTTAATCTGATTTGAGATATTGAGGGGTTGTGTGTGAGTGAGACAGGTACGTGCGAAAAATCCTGATGAAAATATTTAAAATTTCCCAGTTTTTTCAGTTTTTTGAGTGATTTTCTGGGTGGAAAGGGAAATGGTTTTATTTATGTTAACAAAAAAAACTGAAAACTAAAAATAAAAATTTCCTTCCAAACAACCAGGGTAGGGAGCTATGGCCGAGTTTTTAAAAGTTTATATGTTTTCCAGCCCTTAACATTTGGGTGGTTTAAAAGGGACCCCAAGGCCCCCGGGCTTCTTTTTTAGTATATTTAAAGGGTTTTTTTTAGGGCAATTTTGTGGAAATAAAAAAGGGTTTTTTTCTATAGGAGATTTTAATGTGATTATTTTTTAAGGGGGAAAAAATAAATGAGTGGTATAATCCCGTTGCAAAAAACTTTCACACTTTTAAGAAGAAAAACCCCTAGGAGAAAACCCAATCAGCTACTTTACTAGGGTTTTGGTAATTACCAACAAACCCAAACCCTTTTTTAGTATATTGTTGTTCCGGAAATAAAAATCAGACCATGAACCCCAGATTAAGGGAAATTTTTGTAAACCTAAGGGGATATCCCAAAATACAAACCTTTTGTCATTTTGGGGAAAAAAAGTTTAAGGATTCTCTGGGGGATTACTTAGGAAAAAGTTTCAAAACCTTTAAACAAATAATGAACACCGAAAAATTTTTTTTTTTTTGGACCCCCTTTCAAGAAAATTTTAATAAAAAATTTACCAAATGTCGGGGACAAATGTGCTCCCTTTTTAAAACCCAAGGGGAAATTTTAAAAGGGCCTTTTCACCTTGGGTTTTAAAGACGATTTGCGTTTGGGCCTGAAGAAAAAGTGATGATTGCAGTTAAAATTGGGGGGAGGGGACAAGGGCTAACAATTTTTTTTGCAACAAAAGTCCCCCAACGGAAAAAAAAGCAAATTTAAATTTGCGTATCGCTACAACTAAAAAGGGGAAATTATGGCAATAAAATTTAGATTCCCAAAAGGGAATTTTGATTCCCAAAGGGAAAGGGGAAAGCAAGGAAGGGGTGCAAGGGTAAAATATTCAACCCAAAATGGGGGAAACCTTTTTTAAAAGAAAATAGTCTTAGAAGAAAACCCCAGGGCCACCCCTAAAGAAGTGTGGTCTGAATTTATTTGGGGAAAACGTAAAGTAAGTTTAAAAAAACCCAAAAAGTTTAATAATTTTTTTGCAAAGAGGAAAGGGCAAACCCTTTTGATTTAAACCCCCCAACCGGGGCTTTTCAGAAAAAAAACACTTATCTTCGGGGACCTCTTGATTTCCCGGGTTAATAGAAGGAAAGGGGAAAAAATTTAATTTTTGGCCCCAAACCCGGGATATAATACGTGATATTAAAAAAAAAAAGTCTGGAAAAAAACCCTTCGTGGGCATATGGGGTATCGTTAAATTTTATCAAAAGGGTGCCTTAATTATTTGGTTTTTCCTAACTTGCATAATCAATACTTCTATCGTTTCCAGTGTAAAATTCCCTTTGGGTGGAAAAAGCAATGTCATTTCCCTTTTTTTAAGAAAGGAGATTTCAACAATGTGGAATTTTTAAATACGCCCAATATCCCCTTTTTCCCCGTAATCTCTAAGGGTTTTTTAAAAAATTGTACTAGGGCAGTTTTAAAATTCTTTGAAGAATTTAAAAAGTAAACTTTTCTAAAAGCCAGATGGTTTTTTTGGGCCTAGGCTTTTCTACCCCATTCCCGCTCTAACTGTGGTAACCCGAAAAAAATTTTAAAAAAATATGGATAAAAAAGAAAAATATCATTTTTTAAATTTTTGTGATTTATCAAAAGCAAATTTTACAGTTTTCAAACCCCAAAATTTTCCTTTAAAAAAAATGTTCTAACCTTAAACCCGGGAATCCTTCCCGGCTTTAAAAGCATATTGTAACAGAAGCAGTCTGTCAAGTTACAAAAAATAAAATAAAAAAAAAGAAAAAAATAGGGGGGGGCGTCCCTCAAGGTTCCCTCCTGGGACAGTATTATTCATTTTTTTAAAATCAATGACATGGCTAAAAAACTTCAAGACGGTACAATAATCCCCGTTTCGCTGAGGGCACTCAGTTTTTTCACAGGGATTTCGAAAAGCTTTGGCCCATCATTAAAGAAACGGAAAAACAGCCCCCTTTTTAAAAGGGAAAATTTAAAATATTTTTAGCAAGGCCCGATGATCAATGCCTTAAAAAAAAAAATTTTATATTATTTGGAGCAGACAAAGGTTTTCGGTTTCATGTACCGGGGGTTTTGATTTCCCTTTTTTACGCACCAGGGTCCGCCCAGCAAAGGTCAAAAAAATTTAGGGTTTATTTTGGATCGCTAAATTTTCTATTTGAAACGGGATATTAACGAGGGGTTTAAAAAAAAAGGTCATTGGGGTGTTTTAAAGTATATTTTGGGCCCCATAAGTAAAAAAATTTTTATAAAACTAAACGGAAAATTGTTGTTCAGTCACTTGTTTTTAGTCTTATTTAAAATACTGATACGGGATTTGGGGTACCCCCAAACACAAAAAAATTTTACAGAAAGTACAAAAAATTTAAAAAATTTTTATGGGCCCGAGTTTTTATAGGTAGGATAAAAAAACCTTTACCATATCTCCCCTGGGCCCTTCCCAAAAACCCGTATGGCTTTTTAATTAAACAACAAAAATTTTTTTTGGGTTAAAAAATTTTATTTTATAAATCTCTAAAAGGCATGTATCCCCACGGCTCCCCTTAAATTTCCCAAAAAGGGCACAAACCAAAAAAAGTAGCAGACGAGCAAAAAAAAAATAACCTTTTTTATTCCCTTTGGAGTTAAGGGCAAAACACTGGTGCTAAAAAAATTTTCAGTAAAGGACCCAAAAAAAAAGGAAACTTTCCCTACCAGCCAAAAGTCCTAAGGAAAATACAAATTTTGGGTTTTTTAAAAAAAACTAGAAAAGTCAACTATTTTTGCAGGACCAAAATTATTTTTAGTAGAGTTTGGTTTTTTGCAGAAATTTACATTTTCTTTTTTTGTAAAATTTTAGGGTTTTTTGCAATTTTACTTGGGCTTACTGAATTTTTTTAGCAGATTTTAGATTTTACTGTTTTTTATTTTATAATTTTAGTTTTAGAGAAAACTACTAGTGTTACTATACGTTTAAACAAATTTTACCAAATTTTTTTTTTCCTTTTGGGAAAAAAATGTTTTACTCGAATTTGCCTGTTTAAAGGAATTTTTTTTATTTTACTCATATTTGATTATTTAAATTTCCCCCACCTGGAATTTGGGGGGCCCAAAATGTTGACACTCGTTTTGGGGAGCTACAGTGACTCACTCCCCTTATATTTTTTTGGGTATACTTTTGCCCCTGTAAAATAAGCTTTTAAATGTAGACAAGTGTACCCAAATTTTTATACGTATTTTGCTGTAATAACCCCTACCCTGTGGAATATAAATGGGAATTTTAAAAGAATTTTTAATTGAATTTGATTTGAAAATTCTTCTCCTCTTTCCCCCCCCTTTTCTCTCTTTCCCCTTTTCCCTTTTCTCCCCTCTCTCTCTCTCTCTCCCTTTTCTCTTTTTTATTCTCTCTCCTCTCTTTCCCCTCCTTCCTTTCCCCTCTTTTTCCTCTCTCCTCTCTCTCTCCTCTCCCCTCTCTCTTCTCTCTTCCCCTCTCTCTCTCCTTTCTCTCTCTCCCCTCTATAAATATATATATATATATATTATATATATTTATAATATATATATATATATCGTCCCTCTCTCTCTTTCCTCTCTCCTTCTCTCTCTCTCTCTCTCTCTCTCTCTCTCTCTCTCTCTCTCTCTCTCTCTCTCCCCTCTCTCTCTCTCCTCGCTCGCTCGCTCGCTCTCGCTCGCTCGCTCTCGCTCTCGCTCTCGCTCTCGCTCTCGCTCTCTCTCTCTCTCTGGTAATAAACACTTGCACTCACACCACCAACGACTAAAGCTTCGTCCACACCAGCGGGCAAAGCCCACTGGGCAGTGCCCGTCATCGGGCAAAGCCCGCGGGCACACTGAAACTGCCGTCCACACGGCAGTGCCTGGCCCAGTCAGAGGCGGGCAGCTGATCAGTCAGGCATTGCAGCTGTTCTCTCGGGAAGACCGTGTGCGGTACGACAACAATGCGAAGCAAGAAAGACCGCAAGAAGCTGGCACTGTGTAGCATAATCATTGCTCTCTGCCTGAAAAAGAGAAGAACGAAAATGGAGAAAAAATAGTGGTGTAATGACTGGCTAAGTAAAATAAAACAGTTGGGAAGTCCTGTTACAGTTTTTCGTGACTTGCATGATGGAAATTTGCGTGATTTCAAAAACTATGTGAGAATGAACATTCATGGGCGAATGACACACTTCAAAGCAAAGCTGGATAATATTACGTAGTTTCTAATATAATAATAATAATAATGATAATAATTTTATTATCGCCCTGAGGCATGCATAAAAAAAAACAATAACATGACAAGGAGTTAACTTTAATACTAGAGCAAAACAAAAAATACAGATTATAGACACAGGCATTTTAAGACTGACAGTATTGCTTTTTTCCTGTATTTTACAACTAGAGAATTACAACTAGGTAAATACATACGTCCGCTACAAACACGGGTCATTATGTGTTCAGCATATCAGAAAATACAGCATATGGAAGATGCTTTCTCCTCAGGAGTAGAGGTGAGCATGATTAAGATGCGAGGTGAAGCGCTATTTATTGCCGGTCTGCCTGCCACACAGCCTATTAGCGGCATCGGTGATTGGTAGATAGCTTTTGCTTCTCGTCTTCTTGAGTGGGTGACGCTGATTGGTTGTTTGGTCTTCGCTTGGCTTTTCTGTGAGTAGGCTGTTATTTGCTTTTGTTCTTTTCATGCTGGGTAGAGCTTGTAGGTCGTTTGTTTGTACGTTAAGTTTGGGATTGATCTCTTTTATGTACAGCGCTTCTAGGATGGGAAGTCGCCGCACATCTGCACACATGTCAACCAATTCTGTATTTTCTTCTAGAAATTTTCTTGTTATGATGATGCCATGTTGTTCTAATAGGTGACTTTTTGGGGCTCTTTTGGGAACCTTAATAGGTTCCCTTTTTGGGGAAGTTAGGTGGCAAGTAAGACGTCTGGACAGCTTCGTTGTCGTCATGCCGATGTAGGATGAAGGGAGGACTTCACAGTTTCCTCTTTTGCATGTGATCCTATATACGACATGGGACTTTTGTTTTGGACTTTTTTTTTTTTTTTTTTTTTTTTTTTGTTTTGTGGCGTTTTGTCTGGTACAACCCTAACGCCACAAAAAAGAGTCAAGACATAACTATCTTCTAGCGGGCTTTCTTCTCCACCGCTCACCAGGAAGAAGAAAGAATAATATCACAAATCGTCCACCGTAACGTGAAACCTGCAGACCAAGAGAGGAGAATAAAACTACAAATTTACTACAAAAACAAGAACACCAGCAACCTCCTTCTCCGTAACAGCCCAAGCCAGACGAAGGAGACGAGTCTTTTTTTCCTCTCTTTCCTCTCATCACCCCTGTCATACCTCGACTGCGGGTGGCTGATTGTCGGAGCCTGGCTGTTTAGCCCCCATTTGACGTCACTGCGTCGAGGCGTCTCATTTTGGTTTCCCCCGTAGGTTGACCATTCCTTAGTAGAACAAGCCGTCATGTATGTGTCCTATCCATCCCGTATTGGACGTGCTTTTCCCTTTAAATTTACGTTATAAGTATTATGCATGCACTTTATAACAATTTATGTTGGTATGAAAAAAAAGCTCCTAGATTTATTGGATTTAGAGTCTCGTCTGTGGTTGCCTTAGCAGGGCCTGACCAAATGGTTTTGCGGGTCTTATACGGCACGCGAGCCGGACGTTCCCCACCCCTGTTCTAAAACAATAACATATTTCCCTGTCGGCTACTCCTTGCACTAACGTTCCTCCTTTAGAAAGAAATATAACCACTTTTCTACATCTAAATAAATTTTCCATCCCCTTCATCAAACTACTTATTTCCTTTTTCTACCTATTGTCCTTCTTCTATTCCTACTTCTATTCCTGTTCTTCTTTTTTCTTCTTCTTCTTTTTCTTCTTTCTTCTTCTTTTTCTTCCTCATCCTCCACCCCCTCCTCCACCCCTCCTCCTTCCATGCTCATATCTTCTTTATGGACATGGTATAGTTTTCCAACTGTCCTCTAACATGTAGTTGATAGCTTACTAGTATGCAGTTCAGCAGATACCCTCGTTATAGACCAATAGGTCTCCTGGTATCGGTTATTCCTATGTATTCCTATGTATTCACCTTCCTCCTTCTCCTTGCAGTCCTCATCCTCCTCCATCAGCCAGTCACCAAGTTACTATGTTATATCCCAGAGTGAGTTCACAGCCAGGACAACACTCATGAATTGTGAATGAAATTGGAAGTCGTTCCCTGGTCTGAGAAGGCCTTAGGGGAGAAAGAAGGGAGAGCGGGAGTGTGCAGGGCGGGAAGTGGAAGTGGGACAAGGACGAAGGTACGAAAAAAATGGTGTGGGGAATAATATATAAGAAATATGGTTCCGTCTTGCCTATTGAGGGAGTGAGAATAATGGGAGGAACATGTGTGTGTGGGAGGGGGACGGGAGAATTGATGTACCCTGGGAGTGGATCGTAGAAACTCTAAAGGAGTGGGAGAAGAGGAGAGAGACTGGTCTATTAGCGGAAGATTAAAACGCGCAGATTAGGGTGGATTGAATATTAAATGAATACGATATAATGAAGTATTTCATGTTTTAGATGACGAGAAGGCAGGATAATAATAATATTGCTAATAATAAGTAGAACATAAAGATTAAAAGAGAAGACGTATAAACAATAAGATTAGAGAGAGAGAGAGAGAGAGAGAGAGAGAGAGAGAGAGAGAGAGAGAGAGAGAGAGAGAGAGAGAGAGAGAGAGAGAGAGAGAGAGAGAGAGAGAAGAGAAAAAAAAATAGGCAGAAAGCAGAGAGGTGGACCCATTCCTAGATATTGGTTCCATCCATCCCAAGACACATAATTGTACGAGTGTCTGCCAGAGTGACGACAAATGCTTGGAAGTGAAACCCTTGATTGCAACATTCTCACTCCTTGTTTTCCTGTTGCTTTTTTCTTTTGCCATTTCTCAATGTTATTCGAGTAGTTTATGATGGTATTCGTGGGTTAGAGGTCTGATTTAGTAGTAGTAGTAGTAGTAGTAGTAGTAGTAGTAGTAGTAGTAGTAGTAGTAGTAGAAGTGGTAGTAGCAGTAGTAGTAGTAGTATAAGTAGTAGTAGTAGTAGTAGTAGTAGTAGTAGTAGTAGTAGCAGTAATAATATTAGTAAAAATAGTAGTAGTAGTAGTAGTACTACTACTAGTAGTAGTAGTAGTAGTAGTAGTAGTAGTAGTAGTAGTAGCAGTAGTAGTAGTAGTAGAAGTAGCAGCAGTAGTAGTAGTAGAAGTAGTATACGTAGAAGTAGTAGTAGTAGTAGTATACGTAGTAGTATACGTAGTAGTAGTATACGTAGTAGTAGTAGTAGTCATCATCATCATCATTCCTTTATTTCGTATATACTAGTATACAGATTCAATCGATGCATAATAAAATATTATGCAAGGAAAACTTATCAATAACTCAAATTTTACTGTACATTATATAATGACAAAATGAAATATGAAACTCAAAGGACTTCAATTCCATCTAAAAAGATTAAAACAATCATTCAAAATTAGAATAATTCACACATTATCTAAAATTGAACATACAAGCAGCTACCTGCAGTTATATAAGCTTAAGTGCATAATGGTTCAGACGGCCAGGTTCATGATTTTGTAGCCACGTAATTCTAGCTTTAATGGTTTGCAGGTCATATTCTATCAAATTTATGTTATAAAAATCTCTAAATAATAATAATATTGAAGGCAGTGTATATCCGTTCTTTAAAAAGGGCAAACACCATTTAATGAGGGAGTTATTGATGGCCATAAGTCTCTTAAAATATTTTGCCTGTACATATGCATTATAATGTTGGAACAACAAATTACATGTCTGTTTAGCCATCTCATGGTTAATGTGGTATCGTGGCAGAGCAAACACTTTTTTTAGGGCATTGTGGTAAGCTGTCTGGAATGTCTTATAGCAAGATTTATTTTTCATTCTAAGAGTCTGCCATAGGGCCAGACCATACTCTGGCAAGCAAAATTAATTGAATAGGAACATGAGAGTCTGACTGGAAACATTCTTGAAATTTCTATATATATATAATTGAATTTTGCGTAAAAACTAGTTAACCTTAAATCTATATCTTCCTCATCATGCAGACTTTTCTGGATACAGTAACCTAAATACTTGTAATTATCCACCAGTGCTATTCTATCTCCACACAGATCAATAACATTGCTTTCATTTTTCCTTCTATCCTCTGAAAATATACAGCATTTCGTCTTTACTTGATTAATTAATAAATTCAATGTTTCTAACTTTTCCTTAATCTCAGCATATAATATACCTAAAGTCTCTGAAGTATCTGCAAGAACAATTTGATCATCAGCATAAGCCATTAAATTGACTCTCATAAATCCATATTTACAACCAATGTCCTTTAAAGATATAGAAGCTATAATTTCATCAATATAAGGTTTGAAAAGAAATGGCGACAATATGCCTCCTTGCCTGACACCTTGATTAATATAACAGTAATTACCGGTAGATTTTCCCCATCCTATTCTAGCTGACTGATTTCTCAAATAATGCATTAAAAGTAACACAAGGACAGGTGAAATATCTCTATCTAATAATATTTTTCCAAGCTTACAATGATTCACTCTTATCAAATGCCTTGGAAAGATCGATAAAAGCTGCAAACATCTTGCCCTTCCCTTCAGTATATTTACTAACAGTGTCCTTGACTAGCATTACTGCATCTGTTGTTGATGTTTGTTTTTTAAAGCCAAATTGTCTGGGGTTAAAATACATTTTTTCTTGTAAAGTATTTAACACATGCATTTCTACAATCTTGAGAAGGCAAGATGACTGCATCACAGGTCTGTAATTTGACGATGAAGAAATATTGCTTTTTTTTGTCTTTAAGAATGGGATTAATATCCCCCTTAAACAGGTCAAATGAAAGAAAACAATGATCAAAACAAACATTAAGAAAAATAGACAGTAAACTCAAAAAATTATCACAAGCTCTTTTCAGAAATTGTGGGTGAATCCCATCATGTCCAATTCCATTATTTATATTTTGTATGAGATCTTTCAGTGTAGATTTTGATATTTTCAATCCATGCTTTCTACTTGTTACCCATTTCTCCTTAATAGTTTGTATAATTGTATCATCACATAGTCCACCATTGTCATAGAGAACATCACCCGGCAAGAACTTCCTGGTGAATATGTCCACTATGGTTCCTTCTTTACCTTCTCCATCTATACTTTTTGATTGCTTAATCTTATTATTCTTATTATTGATTTCTTTCCAGAAACCTTTCATATCTTTTTGTGCGTATTTTTCTTGAATCGAATCACAGATTTCACTAAATTCCTCTTTTTTGCACTGATTAAGTGCATCTTTGAATGTTTTCCTGCTCTGAGACATTGCCTCAAAAAGCTCAGTGTCCCTAATCCTCCCTTATGCAAGCCATGCCAGATAATGTGCCCTGGCCCGGGCGTGTAACTGTTTAACTCTGCGGTTCCAATCTGGTATTATTTTATAGTTTTCATTATTAACTTTAGTATTAATAAACTTGAAAGACGCCTCTAGAACTGCAAGAACAATGTCACTGTATATATCTTGTATCTGCTGCAAATGAGCCTTATGCCTACAAACTAAAACCGGACACCTAGCTACGTCTGTTTCATCAATGTATTTCACTCTATTAAGGACGTGAGTTTCTATTTCATGAATATTTGCTTCTGTTAGTATATTCCAGTTGATAGATCCCTGATGATTTGATTCTTTTGATTTAACATCTTCTCCATTTTCTCTTTCTGGCTCATTTACTGCATTTACCTTAATACAAGCTGTAATGGGCATATGAGCAACAATTGAAATATCATAAATTACTTTAATATTTGTAATGTTAGTGCTACCATAGCTCTTTCTTACTATGTGATCCAACCATTTACTGTAAGTGTTTCCATATGATAAAAAAAAGTAAAAGTGGATGGATCTAGATTATTAAAATCAAAACACTCCAACTCATTCCTCAACATAAAACAGAAAGGTGCTGCCAGGCTCTACCAGTGTATGGGTCAGCATTAAAATCTCCAAAGAAGTATATGCTATCGAGTTTCATATATGTGATTATTTGTTCTAGTGCACTGAGAGTTTCTAAATAATCATTCTTTGTTCTTACTTCCCATATATCACTCTTTACATAAACATTGACGAGTAGCACAGTTACATTAGCAATATTTACAGATAGCACCATAAAATTTGATTCGATAAGAATTGAGTTTACTTTAAATTCAGATTTCTTAGACCATAGGCAGACAAGTCCGCCTTCACATCTCCAGCATTTGAAGCCAAAGCCCTGGCAGAGAAAGTGGCACCTACACCTTCATAATTATCGTGTCTATGTTCAAGAACACCCAAGTTGTCATCAACTAATAAAGTTTCCTGAAGATATATAAAATCAAAAGAATATTCACATAATTGCCTAATTAAATCTATATTCTTTCTTAAAGAGTCACAATTAAAAATACAAACACTTATATCCATAGTTAAAAAGATAAGAGACTAGAGTAAAAAAAATTATATATAATATATTACGCTAAGTTAGGCTTACTACTATAAAACTTATCAACGACCATGTCCTCTGGCCATTTATCCGAGCTAAAAAGAGAATCTCTCTCTGATAAAAGCACTGCTATTTTAAAAGCATTAAAATTTGTAGATTTAATCTCAAATTTTTCAATATTTAAAACATTTATATCAAAGTTATCCTTTATATGTTCACTTATATCATTTTCTGTAACACTGAGGTCAACACGGCCCAGGACATCTACTGTTCTTCTGACAGCCCTCATCTGCCCATCGAGGACTTTCCCGGTGCCTCTTACTCCTTTGTTTTTACCTTTTAGATTCTTACGACGTTTATAGACCTCATTCCATCCGTTCTGTTTATTTTCCATAGGAAGATCTGCTTCTGAGCGCCTCTGTATTCCCGGCTGCAATAGTACAGAGGTGCCATTGGTCCTCCGCTGGTCCGTAGTGGTGTTATATGCTTGGATGAGAGACTCACTCGAACCCTCTGCGTCTGTTCGTCCTCTTGTTTCTCGACCTTGTCCTGCTGGTGGTGTTCCTCTGTGTGTCTCGCTCCGACCTTTTCTTGCTGTGCTGTGAATCCTTGGGCGAACAGAGGCTCCACTGTTTTGATGTTTTGTCTCCGTTAGGGAATTTATGAGGTGTGAAAGATGCTCACTAACGTTTCTCTGAGGTGAAAGGCTCAACGCATGTGAGTACAACAAAGGTGATCTATGAACCTGGTGCTGGTGCTCACCTAGAGTAGTATTCGCAACTATTCTAGTTACAGAATTCATAAGTTGTGGCTGAGTCTCACTCGAGTTTTCATCAAGTTCAGCTCGCATATCCTCTGAGTGAACCCTAGATGAGCGAGCTGTCGGCTGTTGTGATTCGCTTTGGGCAGGTTTTCGAGCTGCTTCATTTACTTGAGTCAGTCAGTCTAAATGACGTTAGGTCCTCCAATACATTTTCCTCGCTCACACTGATATCCTTAGTGGCTTCTTCTAGTCCCAATATTGCTTTTGAGAATTTATTATGTAGTTGTGTCATCTCCACTCTTACCTGCCTCACAGCATCAGCAGTATTACACACTTCAGTCTTGACGTCAGTTATTTATGGCAAAATTTCATTTATCTTACATATTTCCTCCGTAAGATTACAAAGAATGGGTGTAATCAATTCCATGCCCATGGGTGGCATTTTCTTATGAGAATCCGTGACAAACTTTACCTTTGGTTTTGAAGCATTGGACAGCTCTTGAAAATGTTCGAACACATCACGAAGGTCCTTCTTCTTCTTTTCTGGATCTTGACGCTATATTACATCCTGCTTCACCAGTTGGCACAAGGCAGTTTTTGCTGATTTAAATTCCTCGTGTGAGTAAAACGAATAGGTAATCCCAAATAAGGACTCGCCTGAAAAATCTGCCGTGGCAGAAGTCACGAAACATAGTAGATCATTGAATATTATCTCTTCATTTGACGCCATTATTCCTGTAAGGCACCTCAGTTCACTATTTTTACACCTTTGCGCGTGCGCAGACGAGAATTTCACTCCACATCGGGATGCACAGATTTTCTTTAAAATAACAGTTAATCCTTCACAGAGAAGATTCTTGTCTCACTCATCAGAGGCGCGATGACTTCATAGGTTGTTAAATCCAATCCGAGGGATACAGTGGTGATGAATACAACAGTAAACAACTCAGACATGAGCAGCTCCTCTCAGCCTTTACCACCTGGACGCCATGTTGGCTACCTATTCCTACCTACCTAGTCCTACCATGTACTACTACCTAGTAGTAGTAGTGGTAGTAGTAGTAGCAGTAGTAGTTGTTGTAGTAGTAATATAAGTAATGATTGGCAGCGAGCGAAGCGAGCTGCTACTTACCATAAGACCCATTCGCGTAAGGGGAGTGGGACCAAGTTAAAGCCAAAAAGTGAATAACTACTCCTAAATATTGTCGGATTGAGCTGAAATCTGACATGTATGTAGTGATGTTAAAATCAATGGGGGTCTGTGAAACAAACATTTTGCGTAAAACAAGCCTTTAATGAGTAATTGGCAGCGAGCGAAGCGGGCTGCTTCTTACCATAAGACCCGTGGAACCAAGTTTAAACCAAAAAAAGGAATAACTAATTCTAAATATTGTCGGATTGTACTGAAATTTGAAATGTAAGTAGTGCTGTCAAAATCAATGGGGGTCTGTGCAACAAACTTTTTGCGTAGAACAAGCTCTTAATGAGTAATTAGCGTAATGATTTAATTAAAGCTAAATAAACTTCGGCTATACAATAACTTCTGTTGCTTTTTTTCTGCTTTTTTTTGCATCACAAGGAACTGGCCAAGGGCACAAAAAAAATGGGTAACACAAAGCCCGCTTAGTTGCCTGTCCCTATAAAGAAGACAGTAAAAAAAAAAAAAAAAAGAGGGGTGAGCCAGTTTAGTTCGGGAGGTGTCTTGTTACTCTTCTTTTGAAAAGATTTAAGTCATAGGAAAGTGGGAAAATAAAAACAGGAAGAGAGTTCCAGAGTTTACCAGTGAAAGGGATGAAAGAGTAAAGATACTGATTAACTATTGCATTAGGAAGATGGACATAATAGGGATGAGAATGATTAGAAAGTCTTGTGCAGTGAGGCCGCGGGAGGGGGGGAGGCATGCAGTTAGCAAGTTCAGAAGAGCAGTGAGCATGAAAATAACGGTAGAAGAGAGCAAGAGAAGCAACATTGCGGCGGTGATTTAAAGATTGAAGACAGTCAGTCAGAGGAGAGGAATTGATGAGACGAAAAGTTTTTGACTCAACCCTGTTTAGGAGAGCTGTATGAGTGGATCCTCCCCAAACATGTGAGACATACTCCATACCTGGGCGGATAAGGCCCCTGTAGAGAACAAGCAATTGGGAGGGAGAAAAAAAAGGACGCAGACGCCACAGGACACCTAACTTCTTAGAAGCTGTTTTAGCAAGAGATGAGATGTGAGATTTCCAGTTCAGATTTTTAGTAAAGGATAGTCCTAGAATGTTCATTGTAGAAGAAGGAGACAGTTGATTGTCATTGAAGAAGAGGGGATAGTTATCTGGTAGGTTTTGTCGAGTAGATAGGTGAAGAAATTGGGTTTTTGAGGCATTGAACAAAATAAAGTTTGCTATGCCCCAATCAGAAATTATAGAAAGATCAGAAGTTAGGCGCTCGGTGGCATCTCCCCGTGAATCAATTAGTTCCTGTTGAGTTGGACGTCTAATAAACGACGTTGGAAAATGAATGGCTTGTTGTAGACTTTTGTAACTACTGTAGACTAGGTATTTTAAAAGCACTTTGAGCTCGCTGCCACGTTCCAGCCGCAAGAACTGAGCCAAAAGCAAAGGGGCCAGAGGCTGGACGCCTATACTTGATTAGCGTAATGATTGGCAGCGAGCGAAGCGATCTGCTTCTTACCATAAGCCCCGTGGAACCAAGTTTAAGCCAAAAAGTTAATAAATAACCCTAAATATTGTCCGATTGAGCTGAAATTGTACATGCAAGTAGTGCTGTCAAAATCAATGGGGGTCTTAGAAACAAACTTTTTGCGTAAAACAAGCCCTTAATGAGTAATTAGCGTAAACTACTCTTAATTATTGTCAGATTGAGCTGAAATTTAACATGCAAGTAGTGCTGTCAAAATCAATGGGGGTCTGTTTAACAAACGTTTTGCGTAGAACAAGCCCTTAATGAGTAATTAGCGTAATGAGTTAATTGGCTGGAACGTGGCTCGCTGCCACGTTCCAGCCGCAAGAACTGAGCCAAAAGCAAAGGGGCCAGAGGCTGGACGCCTATACTTGATTTAATTATTGCTAAATAAACTTCGGTTTTACAACAACTTCTGTTGCTTGTTGTAAACTTATTGGCAGCGAGCTAAGCGACCTACTTCTTACCATAAGACCCGTGGAACCAAGTTTAAGCCAAAAAGTGAATAACTACCCCTAAATATTGTTGGGTTGAGCTGAAATTTGACATGCGAGTAGTGCTATCAAAATCAATGGGGGTCTGTGCAACAAACTTTTTGCGTAAAACAAGCCCTTAATGAGTAATTAGCGTAATGATTTAAATATTGTCGGATTGAGCAGAAATGTGACGTGCATGTAGTGCTGTCAAAATCAATGGGGGTCTGTGAAACAAACGTTTTGCGTAGAACAAGCCCTTAATGAGTAATTAGCGTAATTATTTAATTAGAGCTAAATAAACTTCGGTTATACAATAACTTACGTTGCTTGTTGTAGACTTCTGTAACTTCTGTAGACTAGGTATTTTAAAAGCACTTTGAGCTCGCTGCCACGTTCCAGCCGCAAGAACTGGGCCAAAAGCAAAGGGGCCAGAGGTTGGACGCCTATACTTGATGTAACTTCTGTAGACTAGGTATTTTATAAGCACTTTGAGCTCGCTGCCACGTTTCAGCCGCAAAAACTGAGCCAAAAGCAAAGGGGCCAGAAGCTGGACGCCTATACTTGATAGTAGTAGTAATAGTTGGCAGCGAGCGAAGCGAGCTTCTACTTACCATAAGACCCATTCGCGTACGGGGTGTGGAATCAAGTTTAAGCCAAAAAGTGAATAACTAATCCTAAATATTGTCGAATTGAGGTGAAATTTGACATGCAAGTAGTGCTGTCAAAATCAATGTGGGTCTGTGAAACAAAATATTTGCGTAGAACAAGCCCTTATTGAGTAATTAGCGTAATGAGTTAATTGGCTGGAACATGGCTCGCTGCCACGTTCCAGCCACAAGAACTGTACCGAAAAGCAAAGGGGCCAGAGGCTGGACGCCTATACTTGATATATAATACTAGCAGTAGTGGACTAAAATCAATAAGCCAGTAAGTAATGAAAATATAAGTAATGCATTGTATTTTTTTCCTTAATAACTTACTACTCCAGTCCACAATTTCACATCCCCCAAACACTCAATTGACACCCTGCTCCCCACCCTCTTCCCACCATATCCTAACCTACAAACTCAATA
>JACEEZ010019499.1:5000-10000 GCA_016584305.1 Chionoecetes opilio | reverse complement strand
TGGTTGGATCATCGGACCACTCTGCCGTGCTCACCACCATCAGCACCACTGTGGCTCGCAACGAGGCTGCTGCCCGATTCAACTGACTTTGGCCTCGGGGAGATTGGGACAGCCTAAAGGAAAACTTGGACTCCATTGTGTGGACTGAGCTTCTCTACGGCGACTTAAACACACAAGTGGAGACCTTCACCAACCTCCTCCTATCTCTCCAGAAAAAAACATATACCCAGCCAAACCTACAAATCCAAGCCCCATTTTCAGGCCTGATTTGGTTTTCAGTGTAGTAGAGCTGCTGACAACGAGAGCAGGGCCTGGCTGCGGCACAAGTCCCACCCCTCACAACTCAACCAACATTGGAACAAAGAAGCCTACAAGACCATGTGCCAGGTCCAAAAGCAGGCCATACAACGTTGGAGAGAGGACATAAAGGCCAAGTACAGCGGCCTGTCAATTAGCAGTAAGGAGTGGTGGCGTGGTGTGAAGCAGCAGTAGGGCCTCTTTGCTGACAACACAATTTCGCCGCTCACAAGACCAAATGGGTCGGTGGCTGGTGATGGCGGATCTGAGCTGTTGGCAGCTCATTTTTCATTGACGATATCGGTGCCAGACCCCTCACGCGAGCCACCAGACATACCATCCCTCACCAGGGCCTCTCTGGAGAGTCTTGCAGTCAACATTAAAGAAGTTGAAAACTAGCTGCGGCAAACAGATCCCAAGAAGGCGTTAGGGCCTGACAACATTAGCCCTCACCTACTAAGGGGATGTGTAGCCCAGCCTGCTCCACCACACACCATCATCTTTAACAACATCCTTTTCTCATGCAAGTGGCCCACGCAATGGAAAGAAGCAAGGTGGCCATCCACAAAAAAAACAGCAAACGGGACCCAAAAAACTACCGCCTAATTTCCCTCCTCACCACTGTTGGGAAAATCCTAGAGACCCTTATCACCGCCAAATTAAACACCTTCTTGGACGCTCACCATCTCCTTAGCTCCAAGCAATTTGGTTTCAGGCAGGGAAAGTCAGCTGAAGACTAGGGTGGAATGAAAATATTATTTTTGGATTTATAATTTACTTGAGTGTGGAATAGTTGCCAATGGCTTTTGAAACAATCATGTGAAATTATAATAAAATTGAAGTATTGCTGGATCGCCCACCAGCGATTTTAGTATATGGCATATTTCATGTTTTAACGATCGCTTTGCCCATCATGAGTCATCCAAGATGCTGGTCTTTCCTGCATGTTTATGCAAATAATTAACAGCTTAGTTTGCTGCAGACTGTTTTATTGCAATTTTAGTGCAATTTTATTGCAATTTTATAATAATTGATTTTTTTCTTCACAATGGCCAGTATTACGAGGGAGAAGGCGGCATGTGTGATTTTTGGCGCGCCACGCGAAATACCCACAAATGTGCTTCCTACCTACGCTGATGTAATGAAGGCTTACATCCATACAAGACAACAGCTGACAACGAAGAATAAAAAATATCCACCGTTTGCCGAAATATCAGAAAAAGTTTGCATTGATGTTGAACTTGTTTGGGAGAAAGCGTCTCTTCTGACAGTGACGCACGGACGAGGGATTGAAACGCTCAGACCGTAAAACGAGAAATACAAGAAGATCTTGAAACCATACAAGGCTCGGAAGGACAACGGCAACTACAAGAAAAAACTTGAACAGTTAAGAGAAAACGCAGATAAACTCTTCGACATTAGCAAATTCTAAAGTGTAGTTTTCGTCGTGAGCTGTTAGTGCGAAAGAGCGGACAAAGTACCACTCAAAGAAAGAAAGTTTCTAGAGGAACAGAGAGGAGCCAGAAAGATGATTATAGGAGGCATCGATTTGATGGAAACACAAAGCTACAGAATAAAATATCCAGGAAAGACAGTGAATCGAGAAGAGACAGCATTCACCAAGAACAATGGAAGCAGCAATTCAATTATGGAAGCTACAAGGAGGAATACAAGGACGACGACACCGACAACAGCGACGAAGAACACACCCGATCTAAGTCACACTGTAAACCTGATACGACACCGTAGAGTAAACGACAAAGAATGACGATGACTGTACGATTACCATCTTTGACTAAAGCGTGCGATAGAACGGGCGTCTCAGATCGAGCAGCAGCCGTTATTGCCTCAGCTGTGCTACAAGACATGGAAATTGTGTCTCCAAAGAACACCTCCAAAGTCATTAATCGTAGTAAAATTCGCCGAGAAAGAAGTAGAACTCGTCAAGAACTAACAACACTAGACAGCAGTATGACAGACTTGCCTGGATTGTACTTCGACAGTCGAAAGGATAAAACGATGAAAAATGTACGAGACGCCGCAAGACATGGCCACCGGGACAGAGATACAGAAGAGCACGTCAACATTATTTGTGAGCCATGTTCATGTACTTTGGCCACGTGACGCCGTCAAGTGGATCAAACAAGGCGATTTCCAAAGTATCTTTGAATGCTTGGCTGCACGAAGTGTGGATCTCGACAATGTGAAAGTCGTCGGATGCGACGGGACCGCTGTCAACACTGGACATAATGGCGGAGTTATTCGGCAACTTGAGGTATTACTACAAAAACCGCTGCAATGGCTCGTGTGCTTCATACAATATTACATGCTAACGAGCTCCCCCTGCGACATCTGTTTCAGCATTTAGATGGAGCACTACAGGACCTAAGTGCTTCTCAGGACCGATAGGGAAATCTCTTACAACATGCACGGAACTCCATATAACATCGTATGAACCTATATCGCTATTACAGCCACTGCCACATGTTGACGTGAAGGACCTGAGCACTGACCAGCAGTACCTGTGGCAGATGTGTCAAGCTGTCAGTGAAGGACACTATCCCTGTGATCTAACATTGCGAAAACCGGGACCATTGAACCACTCGCGATGGTTGACAACTGCCCACAGAATCCTCCGCCTCTATGTTGGCCTCGATGCACCATCCAACAACATTAAAACTCTCGTCACATTCATCATCCGGGTCTGCGCCCCAGCATGATTCGCCATCAAGACCATCATGCAAAGATGGAGCCAAACATCTGCACGGGATGATGGTGAGAACACGGTACCTCAGCTCCTCTCTAAAGAAAGTCATCGACCCGGTGATTCGACGAAACGGCTTCTGCGGACACCACGAGAACGTGCTATTAGCCATGATCACAGATGAGCAACCACATGTAAGGGAACTCGGACTCAGAAGAATCATGAAGGCAAGATCACATGTGTCTGCAAACAAAATCCGCAGGTTTCAAGTGCCACCGCTCAACCTCGACGCGACCGAATACCAGGACATGGTCGATTGGCAGACTTTGACCGTGACGGAGAATCCTGTTACGATGGATATGACGCACAACGAATCAAAGGACATGGTATCTGCTCAAATTTCACCACGTGTCCTCATCCCTCGTTTCCCTTGTCACACACAGGCGGTGGAAAGATGCGTGGAAAAGGCCTACTTACCGAAGCTGCAGCCGTTGTGTGTGGCGAGACGTCCCGCCATGGATTTATTCGGGCTCGCATCGCTTCTCGCCAGCTTATGCCGAAACCTGAGTCTAAACGTGACTATAAATTCAGAATTAACCATGCATGCATAACTCTGACTCTATCGTTTGCATAATAGTGAGCAATTTTAACTAAAAATATATAGTCTGACGTTTACTCGTATTGTACGTATTTTTGTGTAAAATCGTATATTATTGTAAACCTATAACATCTGGTGGTCGATCAAAAAATTGTTTAATTTTAATACACTTTTTTGCATATTGTTATATTAGTCCATTGCCAACTTTTAAGACCTCAAGTAAGTTGGAATTAAAAAAAAACAGATTTTTGGGCCATTTTCACTCCACCCTACTGCAGACCTGCTCTTTCTTCAGTCTGCTTCCTGGTACCACTCGCTGGATAGAGGAATGGACACTTTTGTCGTGGCTTTGGACATCGCCGAAGCCTTTGACAGGGTGTGGCACCAAGGTCTCGCTGCCAAGCTGAGGAGCCTGGGAGTGCGCGGCGCCCTGCTGCAGCTCATCCAGGACTACCGCCAAGACAGGACTTTACGGGTGGAGATCAACGGCCACACTTCCAGCCAGTAACCCATCCAACCCAGCGTCCCGCAGGGCACCGTACTCGGGCCTCTTATGTGATATGTCTGTTTCACTGACATTCTCCAGCTCATTCCTGAGGGCCAGGCCTACGCTGATGACTGCACACTTGCCTTCACCTGCGACAGACGTGACTGGCAGGACACGGTGTGCCGCATCAACTTGGCATTGGACAACATCGTCACCTGGAGTAATCAATGGCAGGTCAGCCTAGCCCCTGACAAAACCCAGGTAGTGCTTATCCCCCGCAGGCAAGACATCGCCAACCTGCCTGTGCCGGACATACAGTTTGACGGCAGATCACTCCCGTTTCAGAGACCCATCTCCATCTTTTGGGTGAAGTTTGACGCGGTACTGACCTTCACCAGTCATGCCAGGAGAGCTGCAAAAAACGCGGCCTGGGGACTCAGCTGTGTCCGGCGCATCTCCCACCTTCTGGATACCAAGAGGGTTGAGGTCCTGTACAGGGCACAGGTACGTTCCCTCATGGAATACGCCCCCCTAGCATGGTCTTCCTGCCCGCTCTCTTACCTGGCCACACTAGACTGCGTCAAGAGAAGAGCCCAGCGACTGGTGTACGACTGTACGGAAAACGTCCCCACCTCGTGCCTGACTCCTTCCAACCCTCCAGGAGCGCAGGGGCGTGGAAGGTTTATGTGTCATGCACAAGGCACTCAATCTTCACACGCCCCACCTGGCAGCCAACAAGCTCCCCAGGGCCCCGCCATCTTTCACTCCACCCGTGTCGCCCCATACAGACAAGAGCAAGACGTGACCTTGCCCTTCTCCAGGATAGAGCACCACCTACGTTCCTTCCTACCCCGCTACGGCCGTCTTTGGAACCAGCTAGTTCACCAAACCGACCTCTATCAACACGCCTCGCT
>JACEEZ010019498.1:60035-74892 GCA_016584305.1 Chionoecetes opilio | reverse complement strand
CAACCCCCCACCTCCCCTCCACAAGCTCCCACATCTTATCTTGTAGCCCTAACCCCTCCATTCAAAAGTCTGGCTGGAGCTACCATCACCACCCCCCTTCGCCTCCCTTCACCCTGCCCTTCACGTACTTCTGTAAAGGCATCGCTCTTCTCTCTTTCTCCCAACTACGGAAGGGACCTCCAATGTACCCTTCCCTCCCCACATCACGTCACCCTCCTCCACTACCCACAATATTACCCTCAAGGCATCCCCCCCACACTTAAAGAGTTATGTCCTAACTTTTCTACTGCTACCATTACCACTACTAACTTCTACCACTACTAACTTCTACTACCACTACTACTATTATAAACTTATATACAGCGTCTCTTGTTGCATAAGAGTTCCCTACCAAACTGAATACTATGTTACTTGAAGTGAGTTAGTAGAATCATGTACTCAATTATATCCTTGACTAACATCACTTCTCCCTCTTCCCTCAGGCCATTGTGTAGGAGCGTCAGGACACCCTGAGATGGGTCGCCAGCTGCTCACACAAGAGGTCATGTGCTGGCAGGTAAGGTCACCCCCCCACCCCCCTTTATACACAGTTAGGATACACAGTAATTACTACTAGTGTGCGTGTATTAACCTTGTGTCATGGGCAGGCAGGTAATGTCATCACGCCCACACCTTTATGTCATCACGCCCACACCTTTATACACAACGCCCACACCTTGAGACACAGCATACAAACACATTATATAGTAACAGTTTATTGACGAAACATTTCCCCAACCCTCTGCACACCCTGTCATGCTCCTCCCCAACCCTCTGCACAACCTGTCATGCTCCTCCCCAACCCTCTGCACACCCTGTCACGCTCCTCCCCAACCCTCTGCACACCCTGTCACGCTCCTCCCCAACCCTCTGCCCACCCTGTCACGCTCCTCCCCAACCCTCTGCCCACCCTGTCACGCTCCTCCCCAACCCTCTGCACACCCTGTTACGCTCCTCCCCAACCCTCTGCACACCCTGTCACGCTCCTCCCCAACCCTCTGCCCACCCTGTCACGCTCCTCCCCAACCCTCTGCCCACCCTGACACGCTCCTCCCCAACCCTCTGCACACCCTGTCACGCTCCTCCCCAACCCTCTGCACACCCTGTCAAGCTCCTCCCCAACCCTCTGCACACCCTGTCACGCTCCTCCCCAACCCTCTGCCCACCCTGTCACGCTCCTCCCCAACCCTCTGCCCACCCTGTCACGCTCCTCCCCAACCCTCTGCACACCCTGTCAAGCTCCTCCCCAACCCTCTGCACACCCTGTCATGCTCCTCCCCAACCCTCTGCACACCCTGTCAAGCTCCTCCCCAACCCTCTGCACACCCTGTCACGCTCCTCCCCAACCCTCTGCACACCCTGTCACGCTCCTCCCCAACCCTCTGCACACCCTGTCACGCTCCTCCCCAACCCTCTGCACACCCTGTCACGCTCCTCCCCAACCCTCTGCACACCCTGTCAAGCTCCTCCCCAACCCTCTGCACACCCTGTCAAGCTCCTCCCCAACCCTCTGCACACCCTGTCAAGCTCCTCCCCAACCCTCTGCCCACCTGTCACGCTCCTCCCCAACCCTCTGCACACCCTGTCACGCTCCTCCCCAACCCCTCTGCACACCCTGTCAAGCTCCTCCCCAACCCTCTGCCCACCCTGTCACGCTCCTCCCCAACCCTCTGCACACCCTGTCACGCTCCTCCCCAACCCTCTGCACACCCTGTCAAGCTCCTCCCCAACCCTCTGCACACCCTGTCAAGCTCCTCCCCAACCCTCTGCACACCCTGTCAAGCTCCTCCCCAACCCTCTGCACACCCTGTCAAGCTCCTCCCCAACCCTCTGCCCACCCTGTCACGCTCCTCCCCAACCCTCTGCCCACCCTGTCACGCTCCTCCCCAACCCTCTGCACACCCTGTCACGCTCCTCCCCAACCCTCTGCCCACCCTGACACGCTCCTCCCCAACCCTCTGCCCACCCTGACACGCTCCTCCCCAACCCTCTGCCCACCCTGTCACGCTCCTCCCCAACCCTCTGCCCACCCTGTCACGCTCCTCCCCAACCCTCTGCCCACCCTGTCACGCTCCTCCCCAACCTCTGCCCACCCTGACACGCTCCTCCCCAACCCTCTGCCCACCCTGTCACGCTCCTCCCCAACCCTCTGCCCACCCTGTCACGCTCCTTCCCAACCTCTGCCCACCCTGACACGCTCCTCCCCAACCCTCTGCCCACCCTGACACGCTCCTCCCCAACCCTCTGCCCACCCTGTCACGCTCCTCCCCAACCCTCTGCCCACCCTGACACGCTCCTCCCCAACCCTCTGCACACCCTGTCACGCTCCTCCCCAACCCTCTGCCCACCCTGTCACGCTCCTCCCCAACCCTCTGCCCACCCTGTCACGCTCCTCCCCAACCCTCTGCACACCCTGTCACGCTCCTCCCCAACCCTCTGCCCACCCTGACACGCTCCTCCCCAACCCTCTGCCCACCCTGACACGCTCCTCCCCAACCCTCTGCCCACCCTGTCACGCTCCTCCCCAACCCTCTGCCCACCCTGTCACGCTCCTTCCCAACCCTCTGCACACCCTGTCAAGCTCCTCTCACTGTCCAACATGTCCTAATATCCTGCCCCCATCTCACTCCTGCCCGTTCCAGTTCCTTCCCTCATCTGTCCTCCCTGTCTTGGGGATATTTTAATGCCATGTATATTGCTTCCAGGGCAAGAAGGTGGCGAGGGTCGGGGAGAGAGAGAGAGAGAGAGAGAGAGAAAGCAATTTATTTAGTTAACCTTAATGTGTGCATGGTATTATTGTATGTATCAGAAAACGAAATATGTCAATGGAAAGCTAATTAAATTGTGCTTGTATTGCTATCTGCCATCTTATAAGCTGTCCCACAAAGTTATACATGACGAGTTTTAAGTGAATGTTAAGTTCATCATATTTCTTCAGTCTCATAATGACCTTCATTTAATGTGTTTTACTGTGTTTTATGTGATAATCTTATAGAACAAACATTTCCGAAGATAACAGTATCCTTTATACATGTATAACATGATATACTGCGGGGTCATGCCTTGAGAACTTCCCCGGGTCTTGGGTGAACGAGGAGGCCCTGGCACCAAGATGGCGCCCAGTAGTGTTTAACATAGGGCCCATGAATGGCGCTACCCTCTTTATAGAGATACCCTAGGCAGCGCTACAATCGTATTTGGTGATGACAAGCAGGGCGGAGCTTAAAGAAGTATAATTCTACTACGAAAGGACACTACAAAACACGCCTATACACACACACACTACTCTGACCTTACAATGGACAGCCAGGCTAACAACAACACTTGTGCGTGCAGGCAAAGGTCATCATAGGGATGTCTTTACAGGAAATTATTAGTGTCATTTTTATTATTACTAAATCAGATTTTCCTCCTCCTCCTCCTCCTACTACCTTCCTCCTCGCCGCCTCCTCTCCTCCGTCTCTCTCTCTGTCTGTTTATCTGTCATCCACTGTGTCTCTCGCTCTTTCTCTATTTATCTGTGTCTCTTCCACTCTCCTCGCGTTATTACTAATATAATTTTTCTTTTTCTACTACCACCACCACCACCACTCTTACAGTCACCCAGACCAAGTTTTTAATAAGTGGTGTACAGAATAGGCCTAACTGGAAATTTCCAGCCTACCCACACACCTAAGCTTCGTGACAACCCCCACCTCCCCTCCACAAGCTCCCACATCTTATCTTGTAGCCCTAACCCCTCCATTCAAAAGTCTGGCTGGAGCTACCATCACCGCCCCCTTCGCCTCCCTTCACGTACTTCTGTAAAGGCATCGCTCTTCTCTCTTTCTCCCAACTACGGAAGGGACCTCCAATGTACCCTTCCCTCCCCACATCACGTCACCCTCCTCCACTACCCACAATATTCCCCTCAAGGCATCCCCCCCACACTTAAAGAGTTATGTCCTAACTTTTCTACTGCTACCATTACCACTACTAACTTCTACCACTACTAACTTCTACTACCACTACTACTATTATAAACTTATATACAGCGTCTCTTGTTGCGTAAGAGTTCCCTACCAAACTGAATACTATGTTACTTGAAGTGAGTTAGTAGAATCATGTACTCAATTATATCCTTGACTAACATCACTTCTCCCTCTTCCCTCAGGCCATTGTGTAGGAGCGTCAGGACACCCTGAGATGGGTCGCCAGCTGCTCACACAAGAGGTCATGTGCTGGCAGGTAAGGTCACCCCCCCACCCCCCTTTATACACAGTTAGGATACACAGTAATTACTACTAGTGTGCGTGTATTAACCTTGTGTCATGGGCAGGCAGGTAATGTCATCACGCCCACACCTTTATGTCATCACGCCCACACCTTTATACACAACGCCCACACCTTGAGACACAGCATACAAACACATTATATAGTAACAGTTTATTGACGAAACATTTCCCCAACCCTCTGCACACCCTGTCATGCTCCTCCCCAACCCTCTGCACACCCTGTCAAGCTCCTCCCCAACCCTCTGCACACCCTGTCACGCTTCCTCCCCAACCCTCTGCACACCCTGTCACGCTCCTCCCCAACCTCTGCCCACCCTGTCACGCTCCTCCCCAACCCTCTGCCCACCTGTCACGCTCCTCCCCAACCCTCTGCACACCCTGTTACGCTCCTCCCCAACCCTCTGCACACCCTGTCACGCTCCTCCCCAACCCTCTGCCCACCCTGTCACGCTCCTCCCCAACCCTCTGCCCACCCTGACACGCTCCTCCCCAAACCCTCTGCACACCCTGTCACGCTCCTCCCCAACCCTCTGCACACCCTGTCAAGCTCCTCCCCAACCCTCTGCACACCCTGTCACGCTCCTCCCCAACCCTCTGCCCACCCTGTCACGCTCCTCCCCAACCCTCTGCCCACCCTGTCACGCTCCTCCCCAACCCTCTGCACACCCTGTCAAGCTCCTCCCCAACCCTCTGCACACCCTGTCATGCTCCTCCCAACCCTCTGCACACCCTGTCAAGCTCCTCCCAACCCTCTGCACACCCTGTCACGCTCCTCCCCAACCCTCTGCAACACCCTGTCACGCTCCTCCCCAACCCTCTGCACACCCTGTCACGCTCCTCCCCAACCCTCTGCACACCCTGTCACGCTCCTCCCCAACCCTCTGCACACCCTGTCAAGCTCCTCCCCAACCCTCTGCACACCCTGTCAAGCTCCTCCCCAACCCTCTGCACACCCTGTCAAGCTCCTCCCCAACCCTCTGCCCACCCTGTCACGCTCCTCCCCAACCCTCTGCACACCCTGTCACGCTCCTCCCCAACCCTCTGCACACCCTGTCAAGCTCCTCCCCAACCCTCTGCCCACCCTGTCACGCTCCTCCCCAACCCTCTGCACACCCTGTCACGCTCCTCCCCAACCCTCTGCACACCCTGTCAAGCTCCTCCACCAACCCTCTGCACACCCTGTCACGCTCCTCCCCAACCCTCTGCACACCCTGTCACGCTCCTCCCCAACCCTCTGCCCACCCTGTCACGCTCCTTCCCAACCCTCTGCCCACCCTGACACGCTCCTCCCCAACCCTACTGCCCACCCTGTCACGCTCCTCCCCAACCCTCTGCCCACCCTGTCACGCTCCTCCCCAAACCCTCTGCACCACCCTGTCACGCTCCTCCCCAACCCTCTGCCCACCCTGACACGCTCCTCCCCAACCCTCTGCCCACCCTGACACGCTCCTCCCCAACCCTCTGCCCACCCTGTCACGCTCCTCCCCAACCCTCTGCCCACCCTGTCACGCTCCTCCCCAACCCTCTGCCCACCCTGTCACGCTCCTCCCCAACCTCCTCCCCAACCCTCTGCCCACCCTGTCACGCTCCTCCCCAACCCTCTGACCACCCTGTCACGCTCCTTCCCAACCCTCTGCCCACCCTGACACGCTCCTCCCCAACCCTCTGCCCACCCTGACACGCTCCTCCCCAACCCTCTGCCCACCCTGTCACGCTCCTCCCCAACCCTCTTGCCACCCTGACACGCTCCTCCCCAACCCTCTGCCCACCCTGTCACGCTCCTCCCCAACCCTCTGCCCACCCTGACACGCTCCTCCCCAACCTCTGCACACCCTGTCACGCTCCTCCCCAACCCTCTGCCCACCCTGTCACGCTCCTCCCCAACCCTCTGCCCACCCTGTCACGCTCCTCCCCAACCCTCTGCAACACCCTGTCACGCTCCTCCCCAACCTCTGCCCACCCTGACACGCTCCTCTCCAACCCTCTGCCCACCCTGACACGCTCCTCCCCAACCCTCTGCCCACCCTGTCACGCTCCTCCCCAACCCTCTGCCCACCCTGTCACGCTCCTTCCCAACCCTCTGCCCACCCTGTCAAGCTCCTCTCACTGTCCAACATGTCCTAATATCCTGCCCCCATCTCACTCCTGCCCGTTCCAGTTCCTTCCCTCATCTGTCCTCCCTGTCTTGGGGACATTTTAATGCCATGTATATTGCTTCCAGGGCAAGAAGGTGGCGAGGGTCGGAGAGAGAGAGAGAGAGAGAGAGCGGGAGAAAGCAATTTATTTAGTTAACCTTAATGTGTGCATGGTATTATTGTATGTATCAGAAAACGAAATATGTCAATGGAAAGCTAATTAAATTGTGCTTGTATTGATATCTGCCATCTTATAAGCTGTCCCACAAAGTTATACATGACGAGTTTTAAGTGAATGTTAAGTTCATCATATTTCTTCAGTCTCATAATGACCTTCATTTAATGTGTTTTACTGTGTTTTATGTGATAATCTTATAGAACAAACATTTCCGAAGATAACAGTATCCTTTATACATGTATAACATGATATACTGCGGGGTCATGCCTTGAGAACTTCCCCGGGTCTTGGGTGAACGAGGAGGCCCTGGCACCAAGATGGCGCCCAGTAGTGTTTAACATAGGGCCCATGAATGGCGCTACCCTCTTTATAGAGATACCCTAGGCAGCGCTACAATCGTATTTGGTGATGACAAGCAGGGCGGAGCTTAAAGAAGTATAATTCTACTACGAAAGGACACTACAAAACACGCCTATACACACACACTACTCTGACCTTACAATGGACAGCCAGGCTAACAACAACACTTGTGCGTGCAGGCAAAGGTCATCATAGGGATGTCTTTACAGGAAATTATTAGTGTCATTTTTATTATTACTACATCAGATTTTCCTCCTCCTCCTACCTTCCTCCTCGCCGCCTCCTCTCCTCCGTCTCTCTCTCTGTCTGTTTATCTGTCATCCACTGTGTCTCGCTCTTTCTCTATTTATCTGTGTCTCTTCCACTCTCTCCTCGCGTTATTACTAATATAATTTTTCTTTTTCTACTACCACCACCACCACACTCTTACAGTCACCCAGACCAAGTTTTTAATAAGTGGTGTACAGAATAGGCCTAACTGGAAATTTCCAGCCTACCCACACACCTAAGCTTCGTGACAACCCCCACCTCCCCTCCACAAGCTCCCACATCTTATCTTGTAGCCCTAACCCCTCCATTCAAAAGTCTGGCTGGAGCTACCATCACCGCCCCCTTCGCCTCCCTTCACGTACTTCTGTAAAGGCATCGCTCTTCTCTTTCTCCCAACTACGGAAGGGACCTCCAATGTACCCTTCCCTCCCCACCCTCCTCCACTACCCACAATATTACCCTCAAGGCATCCCCCCCACACTTAAAGAGTTATGTCCTAACTTTTCTACTGCTACTACTATTACCACTACTAACTTCTACTACCACTACTACCATTATAAACTTATATACAGCGTCTTGTTGCGTAAGAGTTCCCTACCAAACTGAATACTATGTTACTTGAAGTGAGTTAGTAGTATCATTTACTCAATTATATCCTTGACTAATATCACTTCTCCCTGTTCCCTCAGGCCATTGTGTAGGAGCGTCAGGACACTGAGATGGGTCGCCAGCTGCTCACACAAGAGGTCATGTGCAGGCAGGTAAGGTCACGCCCCCCACCCCACTTTATACAGTTAGGATACACAGTAATTACTACGTGTGTGTGTGTGTATTAACCTTTTGTCATGGGCAGGCAGGTAATGTCATCACGCCCACACCTTTAGACAGTTAGAATAAACACGCCCACACCTTGACACTGCATACAAACACATTATATAGTAACAGTTTATTGACGAAACATACTAGATAATTTTTTCTTCTACAAAAATATTCATGATAAATAATTATATAAACTAATATGATTGATCCATACAAATTTAGAGGCTCATAAATTTCCCATAGTGTAATTGCTAAGTTAGATCTAAGCTTAAAAAATAGTACCCATTATACAGTTATTATACACCTACAGTAAATACAACCCCTTTAGACACATTCCTTAAGATTAATTTACTAGCAGTCATGATCAAGGGTATTATTTAGCCCCGCAATACTGCCAGGGTCCAGGTGGTTGTGGTTTTCAACTATCATTACCACAACCAAGACACGTGGGGGAAGGAAAGGCAAGGAGTAGGAACTCTTAATATATTTATTGACACACAAATCAATAAGTAATCAATGTCTCATCAATAAGTCACAAATCAATGCCAAATAAGTCACCCAAGCAACGTGTGCAATGACGTCACCCTGGTAGCCTGTCACCCAGGTAAGAATGGCCACGTCCTCGGTATGGCCTTCTAGGGATGAGCTGGTAGCCTGTCACCCAGGGAAGAATGGCCACGTCCTCGGTATGGCCTTCTAGGGATGAGAACAGCAGCTTGGTAGTAGAGGTGTGGCTGGTGTGGAGAGCTGTGGGTGTCTGCCTTAATGGTGGCGGCGAGGCCCTGACATCAACTAGCGTGGAGTCCCCCCCTTACCCTGGGAGAGGGGCTGCAAGTGTTGACGTGGTGAGTCGGGTAGTGGCACTTGAAGCACCGAAGCACGCCTTGGTGAAGTGGTAATCACCGCTACTGGGACGAGGGAGGTGTAGTTCCTCACCACTATAGTAACCCCTTCACGCCCAGGTCTTCCCTTGGCTATAATAAATCATCTGTCGTCCATCAAACGGAACAGGCTATTGACAAGTCATGTGTTTGCAGGATAGTGCGTCAGTATGTCTGTGTGACCCCCAGTGCCCACACCTGTCACGCCCACCCTGTGTCACGCCCCCTGTGTCACGCCTGCCCTGTGACGTGCCGAGTGGTAAGTACCCTATTGGCCTTGTTATACAGTTTTTTTGTTTTGATTAATTTATTACGCCCGAAGGCGACAAACCTAGTAACAAGCATGGCCATGGGATGAATTGAGACAGAGCACTCGTGCCACGCAGGGCACGCCATACACACACACACATACACACACACACACACACAGGGCCAAAAAACCGTAGACAGGAAAGGGAGTCTGCAACGATCGGGCCGCACAAAGAAAGCACCACCTGGTCACCGAACTCTGCCCCGAAGAGTACGACGACCAGGCGATGAGGCGGCGGTGGCGCGGGCAGGGGGTGAGGCGCGGGCAAAGGGTGTGGCGCGGGCACCACACGAGGGAGGCGCCCTAGGGGCAACGGTAGCAGGCAGGGTCTCTAAACGAGCGGCAAAGAGATCCATCTTCTCCGCGAAGGTGGCGACGGAAGCAATAATGACCCTCTGAGACTCAGCCACGGTCTGCAGGGAAGTATCCAAAGTGGCGCGCTGTTCAGCCAAACGATCCAGGCGAGCCTCGACTCCATCAATAGCCGCTTCAAGCGAAGCAATCCGGGACTGGAGAGCGGCAACAGTATTGCTGAGTGCAGTCACCTGCGGAGAGACCGAAGCGGTAGGTAAGGCAGGGTGAGGGGTACTGCGGGGAGGTGGTAGTGGAGGTGCGAGTTGAGGAATTATCGTGGCAGCAGGAGCGGCGACAGTCTGGCGTCTTGCACAGCCGTGCCAGACGTTAACCCCGGCTTGGTGACAACGGGGACACTCCCAGAGAGAGGTGTCCGGTGGGGAGACCTGAGGAGGCGTCGAGGCTGAATCAGAAGCAGGGGCAGCTGGTGGAGGGGCGCGGTGAGGACACGAGCGGGAGTCGTGGGGGCCTGAGCACCAAGCACACCGCTCCGCCACGAAACAATACCGAGAGATGTGACCGAAGCCCCAGCATCGAAAGCACCACGGCTGTTCATCCTTCATCCTGCGAAACTCACAGGATGGCAGGCTGGGAAGGAAGCTAAAGGCGACACTCGGGGGAGGTGGCTGAGGAAGGCTCCAAGTAACGACCAAACGGTTAATAGCCGAGCCCTTCTGGTAGAAGCGGCGAGCCGAGTAGACGCCCGGCAGCTCCTTGGCCAGGGCTGGATCACTGCAGACAGGGTAACGGGTAAGGAGGTATGTAGGGAACTTACGGGGCTTGTCCGGCGAGTCTTGGATCTCGAGAAGAAGTGATAAGAACTCTCCTTTTGTTACGCTGGTGACAATGTCCGGGCGTTGGCGGGAGATGTAGACGAAACGAGATGTAATGGCAGCCATCTTGACCTCAGCCTGGTCACGGTCGAGATGAAAGGCCCCGTTGACCTCAGACAACCACCGAAGCTTGATGGCCACAGATGGGTTGTCCCGAAACAGAAGCTTAATGTAGGCATCCCTGGGCGCGAACGCTGGGGGCGGAGGGGCGCGCAGCAACGGGGCCGCACGGGAGGAAGGGGCCTGTTGGGCGTGGTGAAGCGTAGCGAGGGGCGGCACGGGGGAAGGCGGGGCCGCTTCGGCACCCGGGACCAGCGCAGAATGGCGGCCATGGTGAGGTGACGACGGCCAGTCCTCCAGAGACATAACACCATCATCGTCGTTCAGCGCCAGGTCAGCATCAAGAAGGTCCACAAGAGAGACAGGGCCCGAGGGCTCCATGGTGCGCACTCACAGGAAACGGGAGTCGAGCCAGCGTGTCAGGAACCAAGCTGAGAGAACCAGGAGCAGGCCGAAGCACGTCTGCACCCAGCGGAAGCCGGTAGCAGAGTGTTGTTATACAGTAATCCCTATCTTTACAGCCCTCTCTCTCTCTCTCTCTCTCTCTCTTCTCTCTCTCTCTCTCTCTCTCTCTCTCTCTCTCTCTCTCTCTCTCTCTCTCTCTCTCTCTCTCTCTCTCTCTCTCTCTCTCTCTCTCTCTCTCTCTCTCTCTCTCTCTCTCTCTCTCTCTCTCTCTCTCTCTCTCTCTCTCTCTCTCTCTCTCTCTCTCTCTCTCTCTCTCTCTCTCTCTCTCTCTCTCTCTTTTTCTTCTCTTTCAATATCTGTCTCGTTCACTCACTTTTTATCACACACATTCTCTCCTGTCATTCACTTTCTCTCTCTCTCTCTCTCTCTCTCTCTCTCTCTCCTCTCTCTCTCTCTCTCTCTCTCTCTCTCTCTCTCTCTCTCTCTCTCTCTCTCTCTCTCTCTCTCTGTCTGCATTAAGCCCTTCACTTCACGCCCAGAGCCTTCCTGTGTTATAAAACATTGTACAGTCTTGAGACATATAATGATGAAAAATAACTGAATATACCAAATGAGTTAGTGGACAAGGATACTAAACAGGTCATAGCTATTAAAATATTGCTTATAATCACTTCAATCGTCTTGTGGTAGTCAAATTACAATGGAAATAACGTTCTGGGTCTCAAGGGGTTAAAAGGAGGCTGGATAATGTCATGGAGGGGGATGACAGGTGGATGTAGGTAATGTTAAGTAACAGGAACTACCACGTGTAGGTCTCACGGCCTCTTGTAGCTTCCTTATGTTACTATGTTCAAATTGCTTCCTCGCTCCCACTCACACACTCCATATAGGCGCCCATTAACAGTATGGGTGAATGGGGGGGGGGGGGGGCTAATGGTAGCTAGAGGTACCGTAGATATTATAATAGACGTATTTTATGGCCTCTTCAATTTATAGGAGGGCAAATAAGTATAATTTTGGAAGCCTAGAATCAATATCTGGTTTCTATATACTAATGTCCTTAACCCCTTCACGCCCAGATCTTTCCTTGGCTATAAAAAAAAAAAAATATGTTGCCAGCCATAAAATAAGGAGACGTCACTGAATATACCAAATGAGTTAGTGGCCAAGGATACTAAACAGGTCATAGCTATTAAAACATTGCTTATAGTCACTAAAAAGCGTCGAATGGTACACAAATTACAATGGCAATAACGTTCTGCCAGCCTGAAGGGGATAAACAATTACTCTCTGTGGGGAACGACTGAAGGATTGTTGGAAATTCTCTCTCTCGTCTTTTCTTGCTGAACTTATAATTCCTTTTTATGTCTTATTGATGATATTTTTATGTCTATAGACTGACTGACTGACTGACTGACTGATTACTGATTGACTGACTGACTGATTACTGATTGACTGACTAGCTGACTGACTGACTGACTGATTACTGATTGACTGACTAGCTGACTGACTGACTGACTGATTACTGATTGACTGACTGACTGACTGACTGACTAGCTGACTGACTGACTGATTACTGATTGACTGACTAGCTGACTGACTGACTGATTACTGATTGACTGACTGACTGACTGATTACTGATTGACTGACTAGCTGACTGACTGACTGACTGATTACTGATTAACTGACTGACTGACTGATGACTGATTGACTGACTAGCTGACTGACTGACTGATTACTGATTGACTGACTGACTGACTGACTGATTACTGATTAACTGACTGACTGACTGACTGATTACTGATTAACTGACTGACTGATTACTGATTAACTGACTGACTGACTGACTGATTACTGATTAACTGACTGACTGACTGATTACTGATTAACTGACTGACTGACTGATTACTGATTAACTGACTGAGTGACTGATTACTGATTAACTGACTAGCTGACTGACTGATTACTGATTAACTGACTGACTGACTGACTGATTACTGATTAACTGACTGACTGATTACTGATTAACTGACTGACTGACTGACTGATTACTGATTAACTGACTGACTGACTGACTGATTACTGATTAACTGACTGACTGACTGACTGGCTGGCTGACTGACTGCACTGCCTGATTACTGATTGACTGAGCTGTTCATTACATTGCAAACATACTCTCGTCCCTCTCTCTCTTCTCTCTCTGTCTCTCTCTCTCTCTCTTCTCTCTCTCTCTCTCTCTCTCATCTTATGAAAATAGCATCTTATAACATAGCATAGCATAGCATAGCATAGCATAGCATAGCCTAGCCTAGGAGGAGGAGGAGGGAGCCTGGGAAAAGGAAGGCATTAATATTAATAGTAAGTGTCAGTATTCAAAATTTGGCATCTGTTAGCTAACGCAGGGTTAATCTCAACGTAGCAATTGTCTTCATAAATACGTTCCCATTATACTTATAAACCGTGTATTAGTGTTAGTAGTCAATTATTCAGTCTTTTTAATACGAAAACAGAGTGTACAAGATTATTTACATACATGAAATAAGCGACCGTACCTAAATCGAGACTAGACCCACGACGTGCCGATCATCAGCCTAGTGTTTACATAAATCAGCCTGGAGCCATATCGGAAGTTAGCGTGATATAAGTGTCATTATTAGTGCCATCTGTCCCAACCATGAAGGTACGTTATTAAAAACATATTATTGGATGTGTGGCGCATATGTTAAGCATAGTAAGATGGGTGTTAATAACCGATGTGATGTGATATGATGCAGTGTATCAGGACATAAACTTTCCTTCCTTTGCTACATGAAATCTCCGTTCTTCCGTAGCTTGATACAACGGAGACAACGATTGGGCGAAGAAGGAGGCGAACGAGCCCCGCTGCCCACTCGTGTCTTCCTAGACCCAGGCGTAATACCCAAACGCTACGCCCGTGTTCTATTACATGCCGTATACCTCAGGTGGTATACGGCATGCCGTATACCCGCAGGTGAGTGTTGTGGGTTTGGGGGTTTGTGTAGGGGTTGTGGGGGAGTTGGGGAAGGTGTGGTGTGTGGGGGGGGGGGTTTTTAAAATACCTAAAATAACTCCCAAATAAGCTAAAATCCCCCAAAATAAAAACTAAAATAAAAGCGGATATTTTGACGCATGTTAGTGTTTGGGGTTTTTGTGTGGGTTGTGAGGGTTGGGGTTTGTTGTAGTGGTTGGGGGGGGTTTGGGGAAGGTGGTGTGTGGGGGGGGTTGTGTATGGGTTGTTAAAATACCCAAAATAACTCAAATAAGCAAAATCCCCTAAAATCAACCTAAAATAACCCTGGATATTTTGACGCATGTTAGTGTTAGGGGTTTGTGTGTGGGTTGTGAGGGTTGGGGGTTTGTGTAGTGGTTGTGGGGGGGTTGGGGAAGGTGTGTGTGTGTGTGTGGGGGGGCTGTAGAGGTTGTTAAAATACCTAAAATAACCCAAAACAAGCTAAAATAACCTGATTTTATTGATACTGATTTTTATATTTGTACATTTTCTTCATCCTTCCTACTGCTACATTTTCGTATATTAGTAATTCTCCTGTCTTCCTTCCTTGCTCTCCTACAACTACAACTACAACTACAACTACAACTACAACTTCTTTGCCTCCCCTAACTTCCAAAACAAACCACTGCTAAAACTTTTAAACAACCATCCTTCCTTGCTAATACCTACAATACTACTCCCAATACTACTACTACTACTACTACTTCCACCACCACTACTACTACTACTACTACTGCTACTACTGCTGCTACTACTACTACTACTACTACTACTACTACTACCCACTACCTCTACTACTTTCTACTACTTACTACATACACTATACTACACTACTACTAACGACTTCCAAAATACTACTTCAACACTACACTACTACTATACTACTATACGACTGCTACTACACTAA